>OMOT01007964.1:0-25196 GCA_900312575.1 Acanthochaenus luetkenii
GAGTGCCCTAATCGGAAAATGCTTCGGGGGAGCAAATGCTATGGAGGACCAAGGGCCCGAGACTCATTACCTAATCCCTGGTGTATTAACAAGGGTTTGAAAGGGTTTGGGTATAATTTTTTTGGAGGTGAGAAGGATTTGAGGATACATTTTTGATGTGAAAAAGGTTTGACAACAATTTTTTTGATGTGATTAATCACATCAACAGGGGGATTGAAGGGTTATGCTTATTATTATGGTACAGACTGTTCCTGACAGTGTCAAGATAAACAACACTCATATACTAGAGACGCAGACATTATCTTAAGGTGACCTGCTTGGGTGGCTAGCAGCGCATCACTGGTAAACTGGCCAATTGCGTTAAGTCCATCCCTTGTACGGGGCGTGCCCAGCCCGAGAATAACATGTCTGAACACGGAAGTCTCAGGCACTCTCGTGGGGGCTCAATGGGACTTTTGCTGGTAAAATATAAATAATAAACAAAACCCACCAACACTCCAAACCGCATTGCCACGAAAGCACAAAAACACAAAATCCAGATCGTACAATTCTCTTTTGAGTAATTTTCTAAATTGTTGGCTAACAAACATTGCTGCTGAGTCTTTGGGTTCCTTTAATATTTGAAAACAGGGGAATAGCTTTAATCACATTAGCTTGACAAGAGTCAGTGAGATATCCACGGTTTTAGTAATGGTTATGTTATATTTTTAAAAGTACATCACTGAGCCTTTAAAGCTGTAAGCATATTCATTTTTCTTAGGCTGAAAGCATATGTTTTTCTTTGGGTCCACATTTATCGAGATATTTTTCATGTGCTATAATATTACATTTCAAAAGAACTGGTGGAGCATCTCCCGGATCCAACCATCAAGATGATGGCATTTTAAGATAACTTCTCATGTCATAGAAACAAGCAAAATAAAAAGCACTGGGACTAGAGTGAAAGGAGGTTATGTATGCAGCATGTCAATGTAAGTACAGGTATGCAACACGCTGTTTCAACCATTGTTGTCAGTCCATCTTCCAAAAGAGAGAGAATCAGATTGGAAAGCAGAGACCTCTATTCTTCTGTCACTCTCACAGCAGCCCTACCTCTCCCTTTCTCTTATAGTACCTTTTCTTTACTGCAGTGTGTCTCAACCATCCCTCAGTCCCACTACACCTAGTTGGTTTAAAGCAGTTATTTTGAACCGTTGAGCGGTTTCCCCCTTTGTTGTGTTCATTTGGGCTCATGAGAACACAGCAATCACACTTGGGTGCAGACCAAACCAATTGGACCAAGCCCTTGTTGACAGGGAGGTTTCTTGGTACATTTCCAAACCCACCCTGAAGCATTGTTTGGACTGAGAACGTGATACGAATGTGATCCCACCAACTTGGTCTCAAATAATTTCATGAAATGAGCACAATGTCTTAGAATACAAATAACGAGCTTCATGCACAAAATGCGAGAGAAATATGTTTCCCTACCACAAAATGATTGCCTGGAGGAAACACAACTAGAAACAGGTATTAGTTTGATGATGAAATAATGCTATGGGTATAATATACTCATGGATAGAAATCTGTGTGTTTTTATTTTCATTAACATTTTATCCATCCATCCATCCATCGTCTATACCCGCTTATTCCTATTTTAGGGTCACGGGGGGCTGGAGCCTATCCCAGCATGCATCGGGCGGAAGGCAGGGAAACACCCTGGACAGATCACCAGTCCATCACAGGGATATCACACAGACAGACAAACACAGTCACACTCACATTCACACCTATGGGCAATTTAGAGTCTCCAATTCAACTTACCTGCATGTCTTTGGACTGTGGGAGGAAACCGGAGCACCCGGAGGAAACCCACGCGAACACGGGGAGAACATGCAAACTCCACACAGAAAGGGCCAGGCGAGATTTGAACCCAAGACCTTCTTGCTGTGAGGCGACAGTGCTAACCACTGCGCCACCGTGCCGCCTCCATTAACATTTTAGTAGTGCACAATTTCTTTTTTCCATCGGTATACATTTATCTTCAAATCTGTCAACAAGGGTTCAATTAGAAACTCATACCAAGAAGTTTTCTGCTGTGAGTGAAACATTTTCTTATTTAACCATGACCAAAACTTAGCCCTAACTTCAACAAAATTGTTTTAGTAGTCTAACCTTTACCAAAGTTAGTTTTAGTTAACAAAAGTTGTTTTAGTAGCCTAAACACAACCATTAGATAACCTCTTCATGTGAGGAACACTTGAAAATGGCGAGTCCAATTCATGTTATTGTCACAAAATCCTATCCTATGAATGTAATCTTCACATTATTTATGACCAAAAAATATATTCTACATTTCAGAGTTCATGCTTATTTAATGACATTTTGTGAGACTGTGTTGGATCACACCCAAATACTGTGCATTATAGGGTAAACATGCCATTAATTATGGGTCCTTTATGGCTTTTGTTGATAAATTATGGGCAGCACGGTGGCTCAGTGGTTAGCACTGTGGCCTCACATCAAGAAGGTTGTGGGTTTGAATCTCCGCCCCAGTCCTTTCTGTGTGGAGTTTGCGTGGGTTTCCTCCGGGTCCTACAGTTTCCTCCCACATATCCAAAGATATGCGCTTGTGTGTAGTATGGTACATGATGTTGTTAGTATATGATGATGTACAGTATATGCAGTAAGTATATGAAGATGTAGTATGTATATGATGATGTAGTATGTATATGATGACATGTAAGTCGCTTTGAATGAAAGCGTCTGCTAAATGCCGTAATGTAATTTAATGCTTGAAGTTTTACTGTGTGAAGCGTAACTGAACCAAAGGAGCAATTTGTCCTCTGATGCCGACCAAAGCAAACAGACTACTGTGTAGATTCGAATATACCCTGATTCTCTCAGCAGATCAACCCACTATCTCATCTTCTTTCTATCCCTCTCTCACTCTGACTAATGCTCTGCCTACTCAACTCGCCAGTGGGTTCCTTGCTGGCCGTCGCCTCCTCTCACCAAACCTAATTGCTTGATGATTAGTGGCCACAGTCTCACAAGGCCACCGCTGGTTTCAACTCCATCTTGAGCTTATCATTCTCTTTGTCATTCCTGCCACGGCCCTCACTCTCAGTACAGAGCCAGCCATGCAGATTATCTGTCTGTGACCACATGTGATTCTGGATTCATTAAAGATCCCTAAAGATCATAAGACCTAGAATTCAGGAATACCAGAGCAACACGGGTGCAGAGGCAAAAACATGTAGATTCACAGAGAAAAAACTAACTAATAGTACCTCTTGAATATGGATAATGTAACAATGATCAAATGGTATTCCATATTATCTAGCGGTGACACAATATCCATGTATAGCGTTTATGGAAATAAGTATAATAATAATAATAATACATTCAATTTATATAACACTTTTCACAATGCTCAAAGATGCTTGACAATATGAGATAAAAACAAAACAGCAGAACAAAAACAAAACAAAACAACTATGGGTCAAAAGCAAGAGTGAACAGGTGGGTTTTGAGGAATATTTTGAAGGACGGTACGGTGTTGGCATTGTGGATATGGCTGGGTAGGACATTCCAGAGGGAGGGGGCAGCTGCAGCAAAGGCCCTGTCGCCCCAGATCCGGAGCTTAGTCCTCATGGAATGTAATTGGTTGGCATCAGGCGACGGGAAGGAGTGTGGCGGTGGAGGAGGTCAGAGAGGTAGGTGGGGGCCAGGTTGTTGAGGGCTTTGAAGGTGATGAGAAGTATTTTTAAGTGTGTCCTGTATTTGAACGGGAGCCAGTGGAGGTCGTGGAGGACAGGAGTGATGTGGTCAGAGCAGAGGGTAGAGGTGAGCATGCGGGCAGCAGAGTTTTGAACAAATTGGAGCTTATTGAGGATATTGTTTGATGAGCCATAAAGGATGTTGTTGCAATAATCGAGCCTGGATTAAATGAATGCATGGATCAATGTTTCAGCGGCAGAGAATGATAGGGAAGGTCGGAGACAGGCAATGTTCCTAAGGTGGTAGAAGGCTGTTTTGGTGATCTGGTTTACATGGGGGCGGGATGAGAGGATGGGGTGGAGGATGATACCAAAGTTGCGGACATGATTGGAGGGGATGACAATGGAACCATCAATGTTAAGAGAGAAATCCTGGGTGGAGCGGGTGAGGGAGTTTGGGCTGTAGGATGATGACTTCAGATTTGTCGCAGTTGAGTTTCAGAAAGTTATTTTGCATCCATGTTTTGACATCAGTAAGGCAGGTGGTGAGGGTGGAATGGGTGGCTGCGGAAATGGTCTTGGTGGAGAGGTATAGCTGGGTGTCATCTGCATAGCAGTGATAACGTAAACCATGTTGGCGGAGGATCTGACCGAGTGGAAGGATGTAGAGGATGAAGAGCAGGGGATCAAGTACTGAGCCCTGGGGGACACCATGAGTGACTGGGGTAGTGGGGGATTTGAAGTTGTTGACGGAGATTAATTGGGGTCTGTCGGAGAGATATGATTGAAACCAGGAGAGGGCAGTGCCGGTTATGCCAAGGGAGGACTGGAGGCGAGTGATGATGTTGGAGTGGTTGATGGTGTCGAAGGCGGAACTGAAGTCAAGGAGGATGAGGATGGAGAGGCAACCAGAGTCGGCAGAAAGGAGAATGTCATTGGTGACCATTAAAAGAGCAGTTTCAGTACTGTGTCTGGAGCGGAAACCGGATTGAAAAGGTTCATAGAGGTTATTGCAGTCAAGGTAAGTGTTTAACTGGGAGGCAATGGCACGTTCTAAGAATTTTGAAAGGAAGGGGAGGTTGGAAATGGGTCGGAAATTATTGAGGATTTCAGGGTCGAGTCCAGGTTTTTTTTGTAAGGGGGTGAGCACAGCAAGTTTGAGGGCAGGTGGAACAAGACCAGAGGACATAGAGGAGTTTATAATGGAAGTTATGAGAAGGGGAGAGAGTGAGGGTAGACAAGCCTCGACTAGGGTGAAGGGAATGGGGTCCAGGATGCAGGTTGAGGTTTTCATGCCCGTGAGTATGGACAATAGGTCAGATGCAGTGATTTCAGTGAAGGATGTGAATGGGTGAATTGAATGTGGTGGGGAGGCGGGTTCCGGAATAGACATTGTTGGCAGAGGCGTTAATCAGCTGGCTGTGTATTGTGTCAATTTTAGTTTGGAAGTGAGAGGGAAATGACACATTTGGTGAAGGAGTTGGAGATGGTGTCCATGGGTTTAAGGAGTTTGTTCATGGTGGAAAACAGAGTCCTGGGGTTGTTGCTACTGGATTGTATGACGGTGGAGTAGTGGGAGGAGCATGCACTGTTGAGGGTGTCATTGTATAGCTGTTGGTGTTGTTTGTAGGCATCTTTGTGGACAGTGAGACAGTGAGTTCTATTGGCTAGGGGTTCAAGCTGGCGGCCCTTGGATTTGAGGTGGTGGAGATGGTCAGTGTACCAGGGGACGGAGTGAGTGAAGGAGACAGACTTTCGTTTTCATGGGAGCAAGCTGATTGAGACAGGAGGAGAGAGTGTCATTGTAGATGTTGACCAGGTCAGTAGGGGAGACATTCTGGATGAGGGCGGAGTCAGGGATGGTGTCAGTCAATTGGGAGGAGAAAGAGGAGGGGTGGATGGATTTGAGATTCCGGAAAGCTATAGAGCGCTTGTGCTTGACTGGGGGAGTAGGGATGAGAATGTCCATGGTGATAGCCAGATGGTCAGAGATGATGAGGTCAGATGCTGATGGAGATGCCAGAGGTGCAGACCAGGTCCAGTATGTGACCTTTTTTATGGGTGGGAAAATCAACATGTTGGGTGATATTGAAAATGTTCAGGAGTTCTGTGAAGGTTTTGGAAATGATTGCAGTAACCAGGGGTTTGGGACCAGGCAGTTTAAAAGCAAGGTGTTCAAGGATGGTTATTGCACTTGTAATTATGTTTTGTCTATGAAATGTGGCTATTCCACCACCATGCCAATGGTGGTGTGGTTTGTCCATGTATGAGTATCCAGGGGGTGTGGTCTGATTGAGTGAAAAATATTCATTTTTTGTTGTTGCCATGTTTCAGTTACGCAGAGAAAGTCCAGATTATTGTCAGTTATTAATTTATTTAGTATGAGGCTTGCTGCTTAGGGATCAGGTGTTAAACAAAGCAAATTTGAGATATGGTTGAATTTGGACAGGCTGGGGTGCTTTGGCAATGGGACAGAGGCAGGCAGATTGCACGTGATGGTAGGTGTGGAGATAGATGACGTAATGGAGGAGCGGGAGGGCGCGCAGCTGACTAGAGGGAAGGGATGGAATGAGTAGAGTCAGACCAGGAGTAAACACACTTTCTAATATAGCATTATCAGACTGCAAGCAGTTCTTGAAACAAGTTAGCTCTGATTCTCTTCCCAGAGACATTTGGATGCTGTTTCTCTTCTCCAAGCAAGTCTCACCGAAGACGAGCCATCACTAGCCTTCTGGTCCCAGCATAATCATCATCATCATCATCATCATTATCAGCGGATTCTGGCTGAGTGACAGTGTGCAGGTGTGGCATCCGTTAAGGCCCCGATTAAGATGGTGGCCATGTCAGTGAGATGACAGCACCACTGGGGCACAGAAGGAAATAGCACTCTGGAACCCCTCCCAAAACACCATCTGTGTTCTGCTCAGCCACAAGGATAGATTGAGGAGAAGAGGCAATAAGGCTCACACACATAATGGGAACAAAAACACACATACACAGACACTTACCCGGTGTCCACCGGGCCGGAGATGACAGATACAATGTCCACAACGGGGTTTAGTCACAAACAGCTTTATTTACCGGTCTCACGGTACAAACAGGGGTTAGGCACAGAGTCCAGTGGTTAAGGCAGAAGGATGGTCGGGTCGTAATCCGTGGTCCAGCAGGAGAAGGGTAGTCGTCCAGGCAAGGGTTCAACACTAGAAGGGTCCTCAGACGGTCAGGGGTTCGGCACACAGCGGGTTCCTTAATCCAGTCTGGCATTCACTTCCTTGTCTTACGCTTCATTACTCTCCCTCTAACTCCACACCTCCCACGTCACTCTACCGCTCACCCTTCACGCCACTCTGCACCCTACTTTCCGCACCATGGGTCACACCCACCTCTCTGGCTTCTTCCTCCTTTTAAAGGGGTCCGCTCTCTCCCCTGATTGGCCCTGCCCTTCCCCTTTAACCTTCCTCAGCTGTCTCCCATCTTGCTGAGTAAGGGGAAGGGCTGTCCATGGGCTCTAGCACCCCTAGAGGAACCTGCCCGCACTGCCCCTCTTTCCACCTTCCCCCCCTAAACTCCCTCCGTCTGCCACACACAATGTTACAGAACAAGCCCAAAGTTAAAGTAGTACATTCATGTTCTCACTCAGCTCTACTTGTACACACAGATAATCCATGATATTTGCAGGCATGAAATTACTGAATACAATTAATTAATTCATTTCTATATTATTAACACTTAAGACAATATTATTCTACCATAACATACAATTATGATACATGTTATATTAGAATAGTCTTGAAAGAGTGCATCCTCCACCTGCTCCTCCAAGACTTGAGGGTTCAATAAATCATTTTTATTTTGTTATGACTAATGTAATTGAGAATATAATCGTTAGATTAATCGATTAATGGAATAAATAGTCGACAGATACATAGATTAGTTGCAGCTCTAATATATACACATACCTTTGTTGACATTTTTTATTTATTTATTCTTGTATTCAAATTCTATGCACTACTCTGGACACATACTGTATATAAACATATTTGTTGTACTTACATTTTATTCCTACACTTTAAATATATTTATATTACTGCACTATACTTAATTTTATGTGTCTATCTGAGCAACTATACCAAGAAAAAAATATGATATATGATTCTGATCACTCATTGGGAGGAGAGGAGGGAAGGAGGCTAGGATTAAATTAAATTAGCGTCAGAATACTTCGGCCACTCACAGCTAACTGCTGGAGCTCTGGAAGCCGCTCTGATTGTAACGGCATACTCATTAGCATTCAGACAGAGTGTGGGACTGCAAAACCGCTTTCGGCCTACTCATCATTGTAGGGCGGTTAAAAAGCAGAGCCATATGTATGCATCTGCCTGCATGAGAGATGCTGCCCACAGATACAGAAGTAGTGTATCTTACTGCAAAGATCTGGATTCATACCGCACTCCACCTGTTCCAACAACAGACTGCTGCAGGAAAACATTAGGGCAATTTTTCAAGTTGAAATGCCCCATATTTGTGTTTTGTTAGGTTGTGCCCTGTGTGTTAGTGTGTGTCAGTGCTCTTAGTTGTTTAGAAAGCACTTTAGCAGAACAAAGCCTAACAGTAACTATTGTTGCGACTGATGCTTTTATTAGAAAATCACTTAAAACTCTTTTCACAAGCCCAGCTCAACAAACACATTTGCAGACGAAGGACAATTAAACCCATCCAGACTAAAACACTGACATGCTGTATTGTCAAAGAACACCTATGATTTAGCTAGAAAACAACAGTACTTATGCGAGAGAGCTTTGTCAACAATTAATTACAAACTGCATATAATGAAGCTGTGCTACAATTCTGTGAGAAGAGAGAAGACAAGAAAGATGAAATAGAAAGAGGTGGAGAAAAGGGGGAAAGAGGGAAGGATGAGGAAGGAGTACAAAAGTAAAAGTGAAGGTGAGGATAGTGGTTAGCACTGTCGCCTCACAGCGAGAAGGTCCTGGGTTCAAATCTCGCCTGGCCCTTTCTGTGTGGAGTTTGCATGTTCTCCCCGTGTTCGCGTGGGTTTCCTCCGGGTGCTGTTTCCTCCCACAGTCCAAAGACATGCAGGTAAGTTGAATTGGAGACTCTAAATTGCCCATAGGTGTGAATGTGAGTGTGACTGTGTTTGTCTGTCTTTGTGTGTTATCCCTGTGATGGACTGGCGATCTGTCCAGGGTGTTTCCCTGCCTTCCGCCCGATGCATGCTGAGATAGGCTCCAGCCCCCCGTGACCCTAAAATAGGAATAAGCGGGTATAGATGATGGATGGATGGAGGTGAGGATAGAAAGTGAAGGAAATAGGGGGAGGCTTGCAGAAAAGTCATCCTTCCTCAATGTGTCTTAAAATGGGTACTTGGCTCTGATTTATTTATTTAGTTTGTTGTAAGGACTGATTCATTGGGGATTGTATACAGGGAAAAGCCATACTCCTGCCCCCCAGGCTCTCTAGATAAGGCTAAGGCAGCAGTAACTCTAAATTTACACCCTAGATTTTTCACATCATTATCACTCTCTTTCTCTTTCTGGGAGTGTGAACCATGAACTGCTACAGAGTTCATTTGCTGATAGAGTGTGTATCAAAGCTCCAAATCACAGAGAAATATCTAAGTTGTGTAAAGCCTCTGGATCGCAATGTGATAGAGTAAAGAATGTGGACAATGAGATCCGTTGTGATCTCTATCATACTCATGGTTGCTGTTCACATCTCTGGGCTACAACAGAAAAAGGCATGTAAGTAAGACTATCGACAAAAAAACCCCAAGACAAACAGAAGTGAGATAGCCTCTGAAAAAGAACGGTAAAAGGGTAAGAGGTGATGCTGTTTCTGGTTTCCAGTTTCCGCACAGTTGGCTTTGCAGCGGGAATTTCAACTCCCCCGGCTTTGTCTTTTGTTTTGTTTTGTTTTTTACTCCCATTGGAATATAACTTTTTAATCTTCATTAACATTTGAAGGTAGCTTTTAAACTCCTAAATTCCTCTTCTCGGCTTCATAGTTTTCCTGCTGGTTTTTATTGGGCTTTATTTCCCTGGGTTTGGGGCTTGAAAGTCTCGGATATTTTCACATTCCCGATCTATCCTAGAGTTAGCTAGCTTTTATTTAGCTTAAGATATCTGTTTAAACCTCATACACCCTCATAGATCAGCAAGTTAGCATAATCTACCTGTCTACCCAGCCTAGACCTAGATACATCACGGTTGTGGGCAGCTGCTAGCTCTAGCCAAGTATTGCCTGGCTTCCAGTGCTGCCATCTTCAACAGCGGTAAGTATGGCTTCTTTTTCTACCTGTGCCTTACTTTTAGATAAGCTGTCTCTACTAGAGAGATTTTGTTCATCAGCTTGAGGATGATAGATTAGTCACGCTAGATACGTTAGCTCGAGCGTTAGGCATGAGCTAGTCCCATCAGCAGAGGGTGATTATTTTGTCCGTCAGTTGTGCGGCCAGATTCTCAATCCTGGTTGTTTTTCTCCGCTTGGTAGTCCCTGTGGCCGTCCTGCTGTCCCTGCAGGCCTGCGTTAAACCACGCACCATAGTTATTGGCGACTCTATAACCTGCAACATCAGGCTAGACACGCCGGCCAAGATAGTCTGTCTCCCAGGGGCCAGAGCTTATCAGATTGAGACTGTGTCCCTCCCTCGACAGGCCACTATGCATCATCGCCTAGTCGATCATGCTCAGAAAATGTGTATTCTTATTAACCCTCTGACTGCAGAATTAATTCAACAAAAAACTCTAATGTATTTCATATCAAATCTACCCGCACTGTTACCGACCCTACCAATACTGTTAATGACACTGAGTGCATACAGCTCGGGTTCATTAACATTAGATCTCTCTCAAATAAAGCTCTGTTAATCAATGACCTAATAAAGGAGCATAGTATTGACATTATGGGGTTGTGTGAAACCTGGCTAGCGCCAAATAACATAATTCCACTAATTGAAGCATCTCCATCAAACTATATCAGTTCGCATGTCGCTCGGACGTCAAAGAAAGGTGGGGGCGTCGCCTTCATTTACAACTCAAGTTTAAACCTTACTCCTAATCATAAAATTAAGCTCTCATCATGTGAGATGCTCATTATGCGGCCCTCAACACCAATTAAGCGTAGTCATAATCATGCTGCTACCCCGCAACTACCCTTCTACCTTATTATCCTCTGTCGCCCACTGGGGCCTTATACATCTTTTTTAGAAGAATTGTCCAATTTCCTCCCAGACTGGTAACTCGTACGGATAACATTGTAATTATTGGTGATTTTAATATCCATCTAAACAATACAACCAATCCTCTTAGTAAGGCTTTCTCGTCGCTTATCGACACACTTGGCTTTACTCAATTAGTCCATGAAAAAACCCATTCCAATGGTAATACTCTTGATTTGGTCCTCACGCACGGTATTACCATCTCTTAGTAGAAGTTTTGGCATGTCCACCAGCATCATCAGACCATTATCGAATTAAACTCCAAACTAAACTGCCTAGTCTGCAAACTAATTTGGTTGATACCTACAGCACCCACCATATGGATGCTGCCAAAATCGGAAAACTCACAGATATTCTACCTAAAACTTTCCTCACTCCCTGAGCAAATCGACTCCATCATTAAATTCAGATGATTCAAACTCCATTTGACTGTCTTCACTTGACTCTGTTGCGCCGCTAATCACAAAAACCCGTTGTCTAAAGAAACCAACCGAGTTTGTGTAGAAGGCTGGAACGTAAATGGCGCTCATCCAAACTTTAGGTATTTCGGCTAACTTGGAATGACAATTCAATTACAAACGTGCGCTCTCCACTGCTAGGGCCTCCTAATTATGCTAACAAAATCATACTAAATTCTTATTCGACACGGTAGCAACATTACCCGAAAACCCTCCCCTGTACTTAACTCTCCATTTACAGCTAATGATTTTCTACAATTCTTTACTAAGAAAATTTATTATATTAGAGATGAGATCATTCATTGTTATGCATACAATACTCGAATTTACCTACCGATCAAGCCAAATGACCTTTCCACTGCTCTCTAATGTAGAAGTGTGCATATCTGCAGTCAAAAAATGGATGTCAGCATATTTTCTGCAACTAAATGCCAACAAAAGTGAGATATTAGTTGTTGGCCCGAAAACACTATGATCTCGTCTTGCTGACGTCACTATACATTTTGGGGACTCACAGTTAAAAATATTGCTGTTACAATTGACCCACCTCTCAAATTCAGGGATATCACGATCAAGATAGCATTTTTCCACCTCCGCAATATTGCAAAAATGTGTCCTTCATTGAATATGGCAAATGTAGAAACCCTAATACATGCTTTTGTTTAATCAAGACTTGATTCTTATAATGTCTTGTTTTCTCGCCTACCTAACTGCATTATAAAAAATCTTCAACAAAAATGTTGCTGCCAGAATATTAACCAGAACAAAAAAAAATTGACCATATTACCGTATTGTGCCGAATATAAGACAAAAAGGGGTGTCGTCTTATTTTCACATTTTTCACATTCACAACAACAGATCGCGGCAAACAAGTGTTCCCCAAGTGAGCCACCATCTTTCTCTCTGTATCTCCCTCTCACACACACACGCAGCCTGCAGACAGGTGCAAAACACACACACACACACACACAGAGACAGGCGCCTGGAGACACGGCGACTAACTTGAACAAAGTGTCTCAAAAGTCGGGCAAGTTAACAAACAACAGAGGAGGATTTATGGTAGAAATGTTAAGATCATGGCGCTCAACGAAGCAGAGTCATCAAACAACGGTCGAGCAGCCAAGAAATATGATGTTATAGAGTTTAATGTTAGAAGATGACGCACCCAAAAAGACAACAGTGAGAGAAAAGCTTGCCGCGGTCCGCAAAGTGGCCGCTTCCAGCAGATTGACAGGAGGATGTGTGAATACGTGACTACAAAATGTAACGCCGCTATGCCCATTACCAGAGCTGTCATTCAGCTCAAAGCCTTGGAAATCGCCAAAGAGCTCTACATACATTTTTTATTCAATAATTGTATTCAATGTTCGAAAAGCATCCTATTGTTTTATTCATTTTTTTTTTTAATAAAAGATGATTTTACCAAAAGATTATAAAAATAACAGCCTACATTGTTTTATTCAATGTGTTTTTATTATCATTATGGTATTTTCAAATAAAGTGATTTTCTTTATACAAACAATATTTGGTCTTGAAAAAAGTATTTTTCCAAAAATGAGTCTTGAAAAAGAGGGCTCGTCTTATATTCGGACCAATACGGTACACCCATCCTGACCTCCCTTCACTGGCTTCCGATTCAAGCCAGGTCAGACAGGTACTTATGTTAACATATAAATAATTACATGGGCTTGTACCATCATATTTATATGACCTTATCATTCCTTATGATACGGTCTGGCTCGGAACCGACACAGTCTCCCTCCTACTTCAGCCATTGAAAAATGGCCCTAACGTTCAATGCTGGCTGGAGTGTCTGTGTCTGTCTGCCTGTGCATCCTCTTTTCTCAGACACTGGCGCAATGTCCCTACCATGCAGTGGATGTGAGTGCTGCCCCAGCTCCTACAGTCACCAGCTCCTGCCCTAGCCACTACAGTCATCAGCTCCTGCCCTGACTCTAATGGTCCTTTGAGACATGCTTGTGATAAAGGGCTATATAAATGAACTTGAACTCAATGAAAGATGAAGTTCAAGGATGCTGCTCAGCTTGTCAGATGCACAGCACAAAAAAACTGTCCAATTTAAACTTGGCGCTAAACGTAAAAAAAAAAAAAAAAAAGGGAGGAAGAAAGCGAGTAAGGCAGGAAAGGAGAAAACTTTTACTTGATCTGCTGTCGATTGAAGCTGGGACACTCTGAAGTTAAAGGGTTTGTTGCAAACTCCTCGACTCATTACCACTAGAACAAACAACAGTAGCGAAGGTCCAGGGTTTTGTATCACTGCTGTTGTGAAGTTGTTTATGTAGGTTTGAATACAAATCTCAATATACACATTTAAAGGTTTTATGCATATTTCTCCTAAAGGGGCATTAACTCTCTGGAGCCGATCAGCGTGCCGCTGCGGTTAAAATGCACGTTATTAATTTATTCATAACTTTTGATTGGGGAGCGTCGTAGAAACAAACGGGATATGGATGCTGAGAATATGGGCTTTCCCACGTGGGGTCGATGATGGTCGATTTGTGGGCCTATCAGAGCCAGAGTAAAGCGAGTGAGGTGGAAACTAAAAGTTTATGCCCTTGTGGTTGGGCATAAGACAGGGAAGACAGCGAGAGACAATGAATACACATTTGGATTTGCAGTAAATAGATTTTCAAACGATGGCAAAGAAAATTAAATACACAGTGGAAGATAATTTAAAAGCTATTTGGGAGAACAATGAGGACCGTGGGAGAACATCCTCTCAAGCACATAGCTGTGATACCAACGATGAGATGGATTTCATGGAGGGCAGAGATCCAAGTTCAAGTTAATTTACTTATATAGCCCTTTATCACAAGCATGTCTCAAAGGACGTTATAGAAAATGAGCCAAATTACATCTAACTGAACACCAATCAATTGAATTACAAAATCATGTAAGACAAACACAGGGAAACAGAACAAATCACAAGACACACAATATAACATTTTAGCAGTACATAGCGAGCAAACCTTATTAGGTTAGGAACCTTGGGTGGGGTAATCAAAGAGGAATCCCCCACCAGGACAGCTGAGCGTGCAATAGGTGCCGGGACAAACAAGAGGAATGGATAGTGACATAAGAAGCAGATATGGCAATAGAGGCAGAGAGATAAGGGCACGGTTAGCGATTATATTTGCAGAAACAGGGGCTGCGCTCGCGTATTTACAGCCATGTAGAAACATCATCAGGGATGGGACAATGGCCAGCACTAATGACCATAAGTGCCGGGGCAGCACCCGCGTCCACTGCCTGGTAGGCTGTCTGTCTTTTTTCCAGACAGACAGCCTACCACACACACTCACATAGCCAGGCTAAGCAAGACCCGTACACTAAAGTAGACATATTCATACAGACAGCAGAATAATTATTAGACATGCAGCAACCAGGAGGCAGCCCTACGCTGGGTTCCCAACGGCAGATTTCCATGTTAATACCGTCTAAGCTAAGGTAGGACTGTTGGTCTGGACCTAGACGGTGCTATGGTTGGTTGTATGACAGGTTTTAAATCTGGATATGAGCATAACGTGTAAGTAGCTTTGAATCAAATATTCCGTTATCATTTTTCTGCTTTGAATGCCCTATACCAGGGGTCTCCAACAGATAGATCGCGAGCTACAAGTAGCTTGCAGGCCGTCAAGAAGTAGCTTGTCAAACAAATCCAAAATGTTAATTAGGGTTTTGTGAAAATATGCCCTGAAGGCCTTTACAGTGAAATGCCCTCTGCCAGGAGGCAGAGATTAGGGATGGGCGGGAGTACTCATTCAGGACCTTAGTATTGAAATTGTTTGTAATTTGCATGTTTTTTAAAGAAAATAAAAATGTCTGTGTACAATAGTTAAATAAATATGTTAAGTTCATTAATAGGGCTATTAATAGTTTCAATTTAGTTCTGGCATAAAATAGAACAGCTCATCATGACGTCACGCCACATACAATGCAAAGTGAGGTGTGGTGTATTTTGAGGACACTGATGGATCAACCGTGCGGTGTAAGACATGCAACGTCAAATCATAAGCATACCAGTTCGAATCAAGCATACAGAGAAAACACAAGAAGACGACAAGGTAATGTCGCATCACTTGATTTACCGTCACTGACTGGCGCCGCTGTTATCTGGCTGGAGCGGAGCAGATTAACCAGCTAATCGCTAAAACGGTAATCGAAAACGTTCCTCTGAGCTTCGTGGAATGAGGGTTTTTGAAAGCGTAAGTAAACAATATTAGTTGCTTTTGATGACAATTGCATTGGGAATTGATGAAATAATGAGACATAAACACAACATTTGCCAGGTTGATGCTAAAATGTGAAGTTTGGCTGCGTATTTGCTGTGAGGCTGATATTAGTTGTGTAGCTTGGGCTATTGCTTGCTTGCTAGCATTTGAAAGAGTAGGGTATCTAGTTTCATATGATATCTGACACGGCGGCATGGAGTGAGCGGATCATTTTTCCAGCTGCGTTGTAATGCTACTGTGCCTTTCCTTTTGGACAAAATACACTTGGGAGTGTTGTTTTGGTAGCGTGAATGCTCCGTCTTTTAGAAACCACAGCCTTTTAAAAACGTTTTGTTGTCAATAATTTAGATTACCTATTTCCTGGATTCAGAAAGAGGGGCCGTTACCGAGTCGTTACTAATTTCATGAGAGTATTCGAACAGGAAAATCTGGTCAAATGCACATCCCTAGCAGGGATGTTGATAAAAAAAAAGATGCCAATGGTCAATGGCTACTGTATGTAAATAGCTAGTTGTTTGCAATTATCACTGCTTGTTTGCACTTTATCACTGTTCCTATACTTAATTTTGTGTTGTGCAATGTGTGCAATAAATGAAACATAGAATTTCAGAAGTTGTATGGCTGTTTCTTTCTCATTTATAGTATAATAACACCCATGCAATGCATATGACAAAGGCCAGATCATTCTGGGTTGAAAATACACCACACTTGACAAACTAGGAATAGCTGGGTCTAACATGAGGTGATATGTATGAGTGTTGAAAACTATTCACTAATACATTTGACTAAATAAATGGTTATAGCTCACTGGATAAAAGCTGTGTTTGCCCAAAAAGCCTCATGGTAAATCAAGACACCTGTATTTCACTTACTACATTGTCAAATAAATTATTTCATCCAACTAAACACACTGTTTTAGCTCAAGCGTTTTTTAATTTCTTTGTCAATTTTACATTCCCACACAGCTGTGATGCATAATAGTGACAGTTTATGGTAACAGCAAGAAAGCTGAACTTGCTATCATGCACAGGTGCTCATCTGTATAAGCAGACTCCAGAGGGTTAAGCAATCTATTACCTTTGTCGACCTCTATTGGCACCATGTAGGAATTGCTGCATCAATATAACCTATCTCCTGTACAGCCATGCTCTCCTCCAACACAAGTCTCTGGCACATCCCCCCCACCCCTTCCTCCCCCTTACATTATTGTGGCCTATAATTGACACAGACAATAAAGTCACATTTTCACAATAGCTAGCTAATTAGAGCAGAGATCCAACAGAAATGTTACAGTAAGTACAGTAAGATGTAATACAGAATATCATGATGCAAAATACTGTATGTGTACACACACACACACGCTTCAAATGGATGTGCAATCACGGACATGTTGAAAATGACTTTTAGAGTGCACACACAAATCCATACAACAGTAGAAAAGCCTTTTGTTTTGTCGATGACCAAATGACGTCGACAAAGTGGACCTACTCTGCCGCTGCATCATTCTAACACAAACTCCCCCGCCAGTCCCTGATTAGTGACTCCTTTTCAACAGAGCCTCTGGTGGTATGGTATAACCAGCTACCTGGGATTTTGTGCTGCAGCCAAGAACTACGTGAGTAATATGGTGCCATAATCTGGGCTGTACAAAAAATACATAGACAACAGGTTTATATTTCTAGCTAGAAAACCCCCACATTGGCACTTGGATATAATAACAACCTGGATTTGTAGTGCTGTGTAGGTGTACCTTAAAGTGCAGTCCTATTAAAAATACGGAGAAGGCTTATGAATCTAGTCCTAATATAATCCTAAAAACAAAACCTCAGTCTCCAGTGCCAAAATAGATGCAACATACTTTCAGCTGCAATGCCCTGTCCTTATTAAACCATGATGTTTGTGATTACGCCAAGTTTGTCATTATGAATTCTGTCACAATAATCTTATTTATAAAGGGTTTAATGAAAAATGTAGCTCATCAGATGATAGCGAAGTCTATGTTTCATAGTGGATTAGAGATAATGCAGTATATAAGGAGTATGCTAAGACTCTTGCACATCATATATATATATATACTGTGACAGACCGTCTTCAAAACCAGTCTCCACTGGGCCGGAGATGACAGAGACCAATGTCCACAACAGGGTTTTTACGATCCAACACAGCTTTATTTTACCTCTCACAGGTACAGGCAGGGTTAGCCACAGAGTCCAGGGTTAACATGAGTATAGTCCAGGGTTTAACATGAGTATAGTCCAGCAGGAAACATGAGTACAGTCCAGCAGGAAACAGGTTCTTCACCGAGGGGGATTCACGGACCGTCCGTAATCCCCAACCCTCGTGAATCTCTCCCTGTCTCTCTCTCTCTCACTCACTCTCCCGCTCGCCACTTCACGCACCTCTTCTCTCTAAGTTACACCCCTACGCATCTCTTTCCTACTCTTTTTATAGTGGCCCGCTCTCGGCTCCGATTGGCCCTCCCCAGCTGCCTCGCATCTTGCTGAGTAGGGGGAGGGCTGTCCCTGGGCTCTAGCGCCCCTAGAGGAACCTGCCCACACTGCTCCCCTCTCCATTCTCCCCACCTAACCACCCTCCGTCTGCCACAATACATACAGTATGTTTTAGAATGTCAAGGTCAGGCTCAACCCCACACACATACAGTAAACACCCTCCCTTACTGTACATGTACTATACACGCAGACACACCTTACATCTATCCCACCCATCTACACACACCTGAGTCTAAGAGAATTATAGTTCATTGCAGTATAAAAAGCACAGTGTTCACATGTTACAGCCTCGGACTGATGGCAATTAACTGTGTAGACTGAAGCGGACTTTTCCTCATGGAGACCGTGAGGTGTCGTTCATATCTGTGAGACTGTTGCTAGGTGACTCAGACATCAACACGTTGTTAATACAGCATCTCCTGCACCCGTGGGCCAGTGACCACTGATCCATGGGACATACTGAAATGGTCCGGGTCAATATCTCCTAACGACACCGCTAATGCTGGATCAATGCACGTTGGCGTCCCTAGCATCCTTGATAGCCTGTGCTAATCGATTGCGGCCGAATTGACTTGCAGTGCTAATGTCAATCAATGGGGATAGTTGGGGGGCAGCTGTATCGAGGTAATCACTTCTAGATATCTGGTAATGTGGAAATTATGGCAGTCATTAACCACGTCTTGTCAGTGGCTAATGGATGTGGCCAGCGCTTGCCACCGTTGACGAGCTGCCGTGGTTTAGCATAGCCCCGCTTCACTCCGTTTTAACGATTAGGTGAGTGATTCCACTGCAGTGGGTAAAGAACTGGGTTGTCCAAACAGATAAGATAACTTGGACCTGTTTGACAGCACATTCTTCATCCTGGCGCATCCGCCGCTGTGTGTGCCTAACTTATTCAGATAGTGGAAACATCATTTAAGCAGGATGTCGCTGTCGACCCGCAAACTGTGGAGATCTGATTTGGTTTAAATTCATGCTTCAGCATCCTCTCAAATCCATTAAGTTAAAATTCCCGTACCTACTACAGTATATTGGCATTCTGATAGGTTGCATCCTACTTCTTTTTTTTAGCACACCTCTATCTCGCTCATTTCTTTTAGTTTTTGCCTGTATTCCCAAACAACTCATTGATAAGTAAAACATAAATGTCCAAGATCAATCTCTGCAAAAAAACAGCACACATACACACAAATGCAAGCAAACACACACACTTGGGAACCCACACACAAACACAAGCACATATATGCTCACACCCCTGGGATCCACCAGCTTATGGGGATGCTAAACCATCTGAGAGATGCTCACCACGCCAGCATACAATACAATCATTACTACACACACTCAGCGCGTAACACACACACAAACACAGGGAAGAAAAATTGTGAACACACACCCTCCATTTTGTGTCACCATTTTCTTGTGACAGAAAGAAAGAGAGTGGGGAAGGAACGAAGAAGGGAGGGAGGGAGTCACACACACTAAGGCCTATGGGAAATATGGTTCTGCTCCTGCAGGTTTTGATCATTACTCTCTCTCTCTCACACATAAATACTGTACATACACACACACACACACACACACTCTAGAGTAGACTCCCACCTACTGTCAGGGGAGTTGAAAAGTACAGGTCGTTATCGCACGGACACACACACATTGTGTACACATGTAATGTGTACAGGTAAATTAAACACTTGTTCTTTTTTTTAATGGTGCCTGCTGATTGGATGAGCAGATCTGGAACAACAGGAACCAATCAGTACAGGTGATCAGGGAGAGCCATCAGGGAGAAGCAATCATGTAGGCGGACTTGTAACATTACAAAACAACCCTTTTTAGTTTAGCCACAGTGTGATCCACTTTACAGCCTTACTGCCCAGACTTCATCTGTCACTATAACAACTAACCATTAAATGCCATATGCGCCATTTTATGGTGCGCTAGTCAAATCCCACGCAAACAGTGGGATGTCCGTTCTATCCAATTCAAATTCTATGCCACACAGTGGAGAACGTAGCAGCATCAAAATGAGCGGCGCGGCGGTTTTTACAAAACAACAACGAATGACGGCAACACGATGGAACATGATGGTGTGCTTTAAGACTGAAAGGGAGAGTACCGGCTCAATGAACAATCATCTGCGACTAAAACAAGCGGCCGCAGAGTTTGAACAAGATGGCCTCTGTGACTGTAACATCATGTTACGGTTAACCGCATGTACACACCAAAATCCAGAGTGTAAACGTGTACAAGAAAAAGCCAAAATCCCCATCCCTAACACACACACATGCACGAGTAAGCACACACACCCACAGACACACACACACTCACTCCCAATGTGATGTACCAATCATGGCAGACCCTTTTGTCACCTCTATGTGACTGCCTCTCTCAAAGGAATCGCGTGAACGTTCCTTTAGCAGGCCACGTTGATGTTCATCCATGTACAGTGTTTTACTTCATTCTTTACCACAGCGACTGTGTGTTTACATCTCTGTGTGCTTCGGATTCTAAGTACAACATGTATATGGTCACATATTTTCACACTCTTACCAGCCACATTATCACCTATGTCTCTGCGGCTTTGTAGCGTGGCACAGCAGCTTGCATTATAGAAGCTTGTACCCCCCTTCCACACACACACACACATGCACACGCACACACACACTTCTCACACCAGATGTGTACCATTGCTGTTCTCAGTCTCTGGGGCATGCCCAGATGATATGCATGGATTTAACTGTGGTATTCTGGGAGTGGGAGCCAAACATGGTTAAACTTTACCCCATTTAGGTCTGGTTTTCCCCTTACATTTCCCTTAAAGTAGCTTCAAAGTTAGAAAAAGCATTTATTCAATACTGTATGACAATGTCACATACATACTCTGTATCTGCTTGTTCAAACACTTCATCGAAGCTATAGCACGCTTATATTGAGTGAAATATTACATCAAATAGAAACAAATCTTTGGGATCTTGACTAGAATTACAAATAAAGTTCTATGGGTTTGAACAAAGCTTGGCCGCGCAAAATGCATTTGTAATGATGGACCAACCAGTGGAACCGGCAGGACTGAAGCATAGAGAGGCCCATAGCTGTCCTTGCTTGACAGGGAAATGGTGACAGGGAACGGACAACAGAGGCAGGATCTGATTCCAGGCTATTGGGGCTGCTTGCGGTTACAGAGGCAGTGGAGCTGCACCGTTACAGCTTTTTCAGAACAGGGTTCCCACTGTAGCCCTGATATAAAATGCCATGACTTTCCGCATCTGAGTTGGAGCGCCATTATTTGTTTGGTCTGGTTTCAACTAAAAACCACCATACAATGAATGTGTGAAAAAAGTTGGAAAATACATTACGCAAAATTCCTATTCCTATAATAACCCATTTGTAAAATTGCCCTATATTCCCTGACTTCCCCAAAGAATTTAGCAAATTTAATTTGACTTTCCCTGTCTGGAATGCACCTCTCAAAATTACAGGAATTCCATGACCAGTGGGAACTCAGTCAGAACCGACATGAGTACCTTATTAAAGGATCGCTAATTCACTTGATCAAATTAGAAAATAGGCTATAGGACATAGCTTCTTATTTTTACACAGGTCCAACATAGTTTATTAACAGATAAAGCACACTGCTTAATAAAACAGAAAAGCTCCTCTTCTAAACAATATGTTGATATGCCTACACACTTAAAAATAGGAGCATTTCAGCATCTTCACATATCAGGAGACATTTTTCCTCTCGATGTAAACATTTAATATTGCAAAGCGCATGACATGTCATTTGCCGATCCAAGTACGAATAAGTCTGAGCTGGATCAGCATTATAGATACTAGCAGAGGCCTTTCACCATGGCCACACCATCATCTCTGGGCAAAAAGACGAGGCATTTCAAGCAGTAAAAACGGTATGTTCTTGTGTTATTAGGACATGAAAAATCAACAAAAAACTCACCCATATACGGTAAATGTCATTACATGTTAAAAAGGAACGTAACATTTCCAGTCGTAAAAGAAAACTGACGGCACTTTCTCTCTTGTTCTGCCGCTCCCTCCCCCCGAGGGAGGGGTCGGTCTCCATTGTGGCGGCTCGTGGATCCGTCTCTTAGCAGGGATTATAGAGTGGGCAGTAAAGATGATTAAAGACTCCTCCAATATTCTGCCTTTGGGGTACAAATTGCGAGAGAGAGAGCGAGAGAGAATGCATGAGCTAGACAGAGAAACAGAGATGAAAACGGCGGGATATATTTCAGTGCCA
The DNA here is from genome assembly GCA_900312575.1 of Acanthochaenus luetkenii. NCBI lineage: Eukaryota > Metazoa > Chordata > Actinopteri > Beryciformes > Stephanoberycidae > Acanthochaenus > Acanthochaenus luetkenii. The sequence continues at coordinate 22,418 of OMOT01007964.1, forward strand.
ACTCTTCCTAATTTTTTATCGTTGACTGCCATTTGCTCCGTGAACGTACATCAGGACGAAAAATCGTATACAGATTCTAATGAAAGTCTCTGTTTGTTCTCTGTCAGGGGCCGCTTCGATTCTTCTCTCCATTTCCTCTTTACTCGTTTTCTCTCTCTTCTTCCATTTTGAGATGGAAGGTGATAAATGGAGTGCTGGGGAGTTGGTGGTGGGCAGGGATGAGCTCTGCCAAATAGTTTTTGTGATGGTATCTTGTTTCTCAGTAGTGCTGCAGTGACGGCTGCTATAGCGGATCCGGCTGTTGCATGCACACTGCAAAAATTCATGTTAGCAATAACTATTCTGCCAACGGGGTGAGATAATTCCACTTGTCTCCAATGCAGTTTCACTTGTTTCAGTGTCAATATCTTGAAGCAAGGATGTATAATGCAGATCACTGCACTACTATCAAGACAATTACTCTTATTCTTGAAATTCTTGACACAAGTTGATTTGTACTTTTCAGAAAAATACAATTTTAAGACTAAATACTAGATTAAATGATTTGTTATGGGTATTTATTTATTTATTTGCAGAGTATGAGGTCATTCCATGACAGAGTTTGCAATGCTGTGTAACTCTACAGTTGCCATTGCAAGAAGCATGGTAAATTGGGTAGAAGAAGATTATACTAAGCTTGGCCAGAGAAAAAATAACATCATCACACTTTTGTATAGTCTATTGAAATTGCCTGAAAATAGACAACATTAATGTCTCCTACGATGTAAGCTTGCCTTACTGTAAATGTATGGCTCACACTCCTAGAGACTCTGTGGACAGGTCGGACATCTACTCCACAATGCTAGCCCACACTCCCAGTTCAGTGCGTAAGGTGAATTTAAGGGTTTCAATAAATAAATGCACTTTATATACCCCTGACTGCAGGCCGAGTCTGGCATCTGGCTGCCACCTGCAAAAATATTCTGAGGATTCTGCACTCATTGGCTACATCCTCAAAGACAAGCTTACCAACAGGAAGTAGATGGCTTTGTCAAATGGTGTGATGAAAACCACTTGATTTTAAATATAAGTCAAATCAAGGAGTTTATCATTGATTTTAGAACGAAAAAGGCTGCGGTGACATCTGTCCTGATTAAAGAGGAAGCAAATGAGGTGGTTTCCTCTTACAAGTACCTTGGTGTCCATGTGGATAATAGGCTGGACAGGAAAGAGAACAGCAGTGCCATCTTTAAAAGGGCCCAGTCCAGGCTGTTTTTCTTCAGGAAGCTCCGGTCTTTTGATGTCAGCAGACCACTCCTGTACGTGTTTTATCAAAGCAGTGTCCTATTTTATGCTGTTGTCTGTTGGGGCTGTGGCTTAAGCTCAGAGGACAGGAACAAGATCAATAAACTGATCAGGAAGGCAGGATCCATATTATTGGCTTGACCCCTGACTCGCTAGAAGTTATCATGGAGCAAAGAATGGGTAGTAAGCTCAAGAGTGTTGTGCAAAATGAGCATCATCCTATGTACAAACGTTTTTAGTGAGCTGAATAACTCTTTTAGCAACAGGCTTGTTATGCCCAGGAGAGATTCAGGAAGTCCTTTGTACCTGCTGCGGTGAAGTTTTTTAATGAACATTGTTGACTGTCACTGTTGATGATGACGATGATGATCTGATGTTGATGACTTGGATGGTGGTTGTACTGAGGATTGTGGTAATGTTGGTGTTCATGAATATGTTGATGTTGATGTCATCTATAACCACTAACACATTGATGTTTACATTATTTATGATGGTGCTGTGCTCTCCCCTTATTTTGTACTACCTTGAGATGTGTATACCTTTTTCCTATTGTCCTGCCTGTTGTCTGTTCTATATGTATGGTGGCACTCAGTTTCTCCTTGTAGGATAAATAAAGTATAGTATTTCGTATCATATCCTAAATTGTTCATTTCAACGCAAATTCGAGCCAGTGGATGTGTGTTTTTGAAAGAGAGCGAATCAAGAGAGCAACAAAGAGAGAGTGAGTGCAAGTGAATGAAGTCTCATCTGTATGCTGTGCTCACAGTCCTCCACAAGATTGATTTTAGCAAGGGGAGATATGGCCTCTCTCTCTCTCTCTCTCTCTCTCTCTCTCTCTCTCTCTCTCTCTCTCTCTCTCTCTGAATGGTAATAATACCAGTGATATTCTCTTCTACACGTGATGCTCTGTAGGTCCCAAGCTGTCAGATGTGTGATTCCGACCACACCTCATTCATAGGGAAAAATTGGATTCTTGGAAATAAAAAACTGACCCATAAATAAATAATCACACCGACAAAAATAGTCATCGCCAAATGTGATTTCCTTCACCCTGCGACCCTCCCATCTCCCATATGTCTGAGGCTGCATCAGCGTTCACAGCTACAGGGGTGACTTGGTGACAGTGTCACGGTTGTGACTGTGGCCAGCTGGTTCCCAGTGTATCTTGTGTTTCCCTCTCCCCTGTGTTTCAGCACTACCTGTCTGTGTGTGTGTGTGTGTGTGTGTGTGTGTGTGTGTGTGTGTGTGTGTGTGTGTTGGCGTGGGCGTGGCTTCCTCCTGTTCAGGCTCCTGCTCACCTGATGTTGCAACTACCTACACACCTGCATATAATGTATATGTATATAAACCCCGGCTCTTCATCCACTCATCGCCAGATAGTTATCTCTATTTTTCAGTAGATCCCGGCCTCTACACATATCACAGCTTCCACGCGGTGTTACGTCAATTTAAACTCTGTTTCTGTTTGCTTTAGGTTCATTACCTGCTTTCCTGT
>OMOT01008062.1:5347-20983 GCA_900312575.1 Acanthochaenus luetkenii
ACTTTTTTGTTTTTAAATATTGTATCGTTTATTTCGAAAGTAGTGTGTGAAACGATGGGGTCTAACCCGTGTTGGCCCCCCCGGGTGTGTGAAACGATGGGGGTCTAACCCGTGTTGGCCCCCCCAGGTGTGTGAAACGATGGGGGTCTAACCCGTGTTGGCCCCCCCAGGTGTGTGAAACGATGGGGGTCTAACCCGTGTTGGCCCCCCCAGGTGTGTGAAACGATGGGGGTCTAACCCGTGTTGGCCCCCCAGGTGTGTGAAACGATGGGGGTCTAACCCGTGTTGGCCCCCCCAGGTGTGTGAAACGATGGGGTCTAACCCGTGTCGGCCCCCCCAGGTGCTGGGGAAGCTGTATGCAGTGCTGAGCGACAAGGAGCAGAGGGCCGTGTATGATGAACAGGGTGCGGTGGACGAAGAGTCTGACATGCTGAGCCAAGGCCGGTGCTGGGAGGACCACTGGAGACTGCTCTTCCCCAAGGTGCTGGGCCACAGCGGGGGTCTTTGTGTGAAGCATCGCCCGTGAAGCTGCGTCTTCCATTGAGCTGTCTGAAACCTCCAGATACCATGTAGTAAATAAATGTACCGGTGGATTTATTATTTTACTCCACGGTATTTCTCACAGAAGTTGTTATCGGTAATCTATAGCCTCGACAAACTACTGCCTATCATCTGTCGCGCTCGTCTCGTTTCTCTCATTCCACGTATAGGCGAGCCATTGCCTCGGTTCGTGTGCGTTGTCTTGACCGCAACCTGCTCCGTCTCTCCTGTCCGCCTTAGATCACGGTGCGGGACATACTGGATTTTGAGGGGAAGTACAAGGGCTCCGAGGAGGAGCGGCAGGATGTGATCCGGCTGTACATCCAGCACCAGGGAGACATGGACGCCATCACGGCCTCAGCCCTGTGCTGCTCCCAGGAAGACGAGCCCCGGCTCTGCAGCATCATCCGCGGAGCCGTCCAAAGCGGAGAGGTCGCCGCCTTCCCGGCCTTCACGTGTGACAGCGAAAGGGAGAAAAAGGCCCGCAAGAAGAGGGTGAGGAATGTGTGTGTGGTGTTCGCAGACGCACCAAACAAATCCTTTCTATCGCTCAGCTCTTATTGTATTTCCTTTCCTAGCTTTTCTCTCTTGCGTGATCGTTTTGTGGTCACATCAATATTGTAAGGGCACCAAGGCCCTGATCGTTGCACTCATTACTATTGGGTTACTTGTCGTGTTTGGTAATTTAGAAATTGAAGCTGATTCTACTGTTGCACTCCTTGTACGTTGCTCTGGCTCGGAGCTAAATGCCTAAAATGTCAATATAAAATGACACTGCCATGAGATACTTGCACAGTTCAGATGGGGACCTGTAGACACGGGTATCAGACACGCCCACATGAATATACTGTAAACACACACATTACATATACACACACACAGGAGTAGGCTGTACTGCTATGGTATTGTGCCACTTAGTCCAATCCCAGTAATGTGTGTTACACCTTCCAGGCCGATAAAGAGAGACAAGAAGCTGAAGAAATGCAGAAAGAGATGGGGCTTGGTGACCAGGACGACAGTCTTGTGATGGTGCTTAAGGTAACATTAAACACACATGCACGCACACATCTGTATTTGATGGTAACCTAAAAATATATATATTGTTTTCATAAAATAATGGAACCTTTTTCTAATCTCCCAGCAAAGACAGAAGTCCAGAGAGCAGAGCTTTAACAGCTTCCTGTCTGACCTGGAAGCAAAATACTCCAAAAAAGGTGGAAAACCCCAGAAAGGACAAAAAGGGAAAAAGTGAGAATTATGATTTTACAGTAGTGTGAGCTCTGTGTATAGCAGATACATGCGTGTAGATGGCAGATGAGCTTTTCCATGAAAAGAAAGAGAGCAGAGTTCAAGAAGAGCGTTCCAAGTACATGGATGAGCAACAGCCTAATTATTCTCCTCTGTATGCCTACACATAAAACTGGCCTTTACCTGGTATCCAATGTATGACTATCTAATAGGTTTTGTACGTCATGCTTTTCAAAATGTAAATGAATCTTTTCTGTACTTATGTATATTCCAAAACATGAATAAATGCACATTTATATATACATATAATCTGTACACATCTCTTTATTGTTTTGTATAAAATACAACGTTAAATGTAAAAGGAAATGCATTGAAGAATAAGCATTTCAAGCTTTGTCACATTTGTAGCATGGCTGTCCAATGTATTATTGTAACCATGAATGAAGAAAACCACCAGCAGTTAACCTAATGTTGCCAGTGTTCCCCAAAGTATAGAATCTGCTGTTGAAATGAGAATGTTGTAGATTTCATACAGAGACCAAAGCCACCCCTATTTTACTTCGCACAAAAGGGAATAGTTTAAAATGTGCAACAGTACATACAGGAAATACTTTGTACAGAGCAAAACTGAATTCCCTCGGTTACCTACCGGTACATACAACACGTAAAACAGTCAGTTCTCTGTCTCTTGTATTTTTACGTTGTCTGACTAATGAAGCTGTAGTAAACGCAGCACATGGTTTGTCAGTCTGTCACTGCTAATACAGCAGCAATATTCCCTCTTATGGTTTAAACCGAGCCCTAATCATGAGGGATGGGAGTTGGGCTTGGACAGACAACCAGAAGCTTTCCATTTAGACAGCATCTCATCTTGTTCTTGTTCCCGTGTGCAACGGTATGCGATGAGAGGCTCTGAATGGGCCATTAAACATCCGTATAAAAAGATACAGTACAGTCTGACGTATTGTCAGAGTAAAAAGTGCTTTTTTTCTTTCTATCCCTGTCTGGGTGGATGCGCCATTCCCTGCATAGTCATTGACCAGTACAAAGACAAACCACAGGACAATACACAATATACAGTAGATTCACATATAAAGATATATACACATCCAAATCATACATATACTACACATACATGATGAGGAGTTACTGTAAAGTTTACTGTCTTTGGCATACAAAAATAGGCCTAAAAAAACCAAAGTAAATAAAATAGTACAATACAAACAAAGTTACTGTTGCGCAAAAATGTTTGTGGGCACAGATGTTGCAGAGTTGCGCTGCATTGTGCTGTTTTAAGATGAGGCGAGAATGGCTGAAGGGTGCAGAGGTGGGGCAGAACTACAAGCCAGGTCTGCCGGCTCTCGATGAGACGCCCCCTCGGGTGTAAGACCGCGGTGGGACTGACACAGGCACCAATAGAGCTAGGGGAAAGAGAAGGGACAAAAACATGTCTCAAGTTAATGGACATACTGAACTGTAGGTTATACCCCCCCAACCCCAACCCCCAAAACAACATAGGCATTCTTCCCTTCAAGTTAGAAGTTGGAAATGTCACAGCACCAGCAGCTGCAACTCAGCCCCTCTCGCATTAACAGTTTATCCAAGAACCAGGTCTGGAAATGTGTCGTCAACCAATGTATTCTGCTGACCTGGGAGAGGGGCTTGTGGGTCTGGCTCCTCTTCATCCTCGATGGGCGAGTGGCCCAAGGGATGGTGGGAAAAGGAGTCCAAGAAAGAAGAACTGCTGATGCCAAGACTGACGCCGGTCACGCCGATGCCAAGAGAGTCTGATGGAATCAATGAATAAATGAATGCATCATTTATTTACTGATGTATAGCGAAATCCGTCTTGTATGAAGCGCAGGCGAACAATAAAGCAACACGAAAAGGGGAGAGGAAAAGCAGGGGTTTCAGTATATCACATTCCTCCTGGAGCAGCTAGTGTTTACTTTCTTATTCAGCCACTCAAATTGTGATTGTATGAAGATTAAACGTGCCTGAGCAGAGCTGCCCGGCCGCCCCCGATCTGCCCGGCCGCCCATAGCCGCTGTTGTCCAGCACTGTGAAGGAACGACGGTACGGGGTGTCCGACTGAAAATAAAGCCAGAGTTCTTTCACACTCTAACCACCAAAAAAACATTGCTATCGTTGGTCAAACAATACATACAGTACATCAATTAGACCAACTAATTACTCTTACTATTGATTAAGCACCAAACCTGATGGGCAGAAAAACTATGATGTGGGATCTTGTAGATTTGTGTGGGATACACTACATTTTGCTAACATTCTGTTGAAAATACGCCTCCTCCAAACTGTTATTTAGTCTGAGGCTTTCTCTCCACAGAAAGGAACATAATACTATTGCCGTTCCTCCCGCGACCGTATGCTATATGTATATATAGTTATTCTATGATGATAAAGAGAATCCTACCCTGTATGTGTGAGTGGTGTTGGGGCGAGAGAAGACGTCCAATAGGTGGTGACGATCCCTTGGGAATGAACTGCCAGCTTCATCGATTACAGCACTGTGGGCACGGCTGGACGAGCCTCTCTGACGCTGGACGGATTAAAAGATCATCTAACGCCTTGTTAATGTAACCAGCCTTTCTGACAATGCTATTGAAGGACAGAGGTTCAGTGGCTCCAAGAAGTGTTTCTACCTTTCCTGTTAGTGTACTGATTTCATACAGGCGGTTCCACGCACACTCGTACATTTTTAAGACCAACTGAGTCCACTTGGAAACTTCATGAAATAGCGGAACTTAGTTGCTCTATGCCTCATCACCTTAAGCACACTGTTGCACAAGGTAGCCTTTTTGTACTGTTACTGTCGAGGTGTTGTATAGTTATTTATTTTAAATATAGTTATGTTTCAGTGGCGCTGTACCTGTGCAGGTCTGGACTGCTGCCCTGGGTGGGAGGAGTCTGGGTCTCCGGTGCCGATGGGGGGGAGGAGTGTGTTTCTGCTCAGAGGCAACAACGGAGAGGTCAGGCGGTCGCTGGCCGTGGGACTGTGGAAGAAGACGCACACTTCAGGAAAAATAACAAGTACAGATTCTGTATTGTGGGGGCGGCAGTAGCTCAGGAGGTAGAGTTCCTACCCAGCAACCGCAAGGTTGAAGGTTCAAGCCCAGCTCTTCCCGGAAAAAAAATTCTGTCATAGTGTCCTTGAGCAAGACACCAAACCCCAAATTGCTCCCATTGAGCAGGTTGGCGCCTTGCATGGCTGCCTCTGCCAACGGTATGATGATATAAGTCGCTTTGGATAAAAGCGTCTGCTAAATGATGTAATGTAATGTGGTGCATTTATGGCGATAACATATAGTTCTTCCTGATAATAAAAAGATGACACAGCTAAAGTATAAAGATTCAGAGGTTCAGTTAATCTCTCTCTGGCTCTGCACAACTTCAGAGACCGTAGGAAAGAGAGAGAACGAGCAGGATATGGGAAGGGGGCGGGGGTCCCCTAATGCTAAACTCACAGACGCGTCCCGCGGATGACCTCATCCATGGATCCTGCTGCGCTGTACTGAGTCAGGCTGGGAACCAGTGGCAGGAGGGTGCGGGGGGGAGGATTTCTGCGTCGAGCTGACTGGGCTGGGCGGGACAGGGAGGAAAAGCTCTGCTCCAGGGCCCGACGAGGGCGGGGTTTGCTGGAGGGGACCACCCTCTCCTCTGGCTCCCTGCATGGGAAGGGAACAGTGAAACACAATGGATACCTGGTGTATTTCCACTTGCTGCCAGCTGGCTAACTACTCTGATTAGAAGATTAAAATAACGTATTAGGCTTTTGCAGTAGACTGTTCTTTTGTTTTTTCTATTTTGGCACAGGTTACTGCTGTCCTATCAAACAAATGCTCATTGGTTTGGTGTGTTAAGTGTGTCCATACTGGGCTCTGTCCAGCACCCCCAGGTTCCTCTGCTGTAGGGGGATGCCGTGGATCACGATGAGGTCGTTCAGGTTGTGGTGGGTCACTGCTGCTCCTACCGGTACCCTTCCAGACTGGGGAAGGGAGAATTTAAGAGAGGAAGAGGGAAGGTGGGAAGGGGGAAGGAGGACATTGAGGGTGGGGAGGAGAGAAAAGCAAGAGATGGAGAGAAAGTGGGAATAAGCAAGTAGAGGGGTGGAGAGAGTGAGAGATGGAGAACAAGTTGGGGAACAGGGACAGAGGAGGGCAAGAGGGGGCAGGGGATACAGCACAGGAGGAAAGGCAAAAATAGCTATGGTTAGACACATAAGGTGTTAGGCCAGTGGCCTAATGGTTAGTTATTTCCATATGTACAGTACATCCTCAATGAAACAGTAATTAATCATGCAGTAAAGTCAGGAGGACGTCATAAATAAAAACAACAACCAAAAACTCTCACAAAACAACTTGACAAAAGCAACAAGTAGCTAAACAATGCCATTCCAACAATCTGTTGTTGTCTATTGTGAGATCAAAGTTAATGTTGAAAAGAACTTGTAGAGAAAACTCAACAGTTGATTAAGAAAATATCGGTGGTGATGCTTTTGTGTTAATCAACAGGCACAAGCACATTTATTCTAGAGATAAAGATAATGAGCCGCCATGGATGGTGTGCACACAGCACGCCACCATTTTGGCTCTAATTGACGGAGTTACATACAGTGGATGGCTTTTTCTGCTTTTTGGATTTCCGTCTGGACTTGTGCTTTGAGTCCCATGACTTTGTGTTCTTTGAGGGGGGAAAAAAGCATGACCAAAGGAAGAAGATAGTGGATATAGAGGAAGGAAGGAAGGAAGGAAGGAAGAAAGAAAGAAAGAAAGAAAGAAAGAAAGAAAGAAAGAAAGAAAGAAAGAAAGAAAGAAAGAAAGAAAGAAAGAAAGAAAGAAAGAAAGAAAGGAAGGTGGACAGAAAATAATGGCAAGGTAGAGGGCAGAAGGTAAAGAAGGAAGGAAATAAAAAGGTGATACAAGTTAATGAATTGGCAGCACTGAAAGAGTGAACAGAGCTAGAGGCAGGAGTGAAAAACAGTTGACAAAAAGTGTAGATTGTGGAACAGAGACTTGTGAACAAGTCTTAAAAGACCTTATTGTTATGGATGCTGAGCAAATAATATATACTAATAGTAAAACGTTTCACATCGCTTGAGTAAAACGTTTACCTCCTGAATTGCTGACAGCCTCAAAGTAGCTCAGTTATGAATTGACTGCACTGAAAGTGAACTGAACCTAACCCCCAAAATCTACTCCCCCCGCAGGGACCCTGACCTGGGACTGCAGGCCGGCTGTGAGCTGGGGAACCCTGGTCTGGCCCAGCTTGGGCAGCAGCGAGGGCAGGGTGGAGAGCAGCATGAAGGGATTCTGTGAATCTTGCTGGGCAGGGCTGAAGTGTTTTTCGTCATCTGCCGATCACAGGTAGAATCACTTCCAATTATTGTGCAGTTTACAATAGGAATGGAGCCGATTAACTGAACCTCAGGAACCAAAATGAAAGCTGTGTATTTGTAATAGCACCTACATTCATATTACATTGTAAATACCGTTGCTTCTAGAGACATAAAGGCATTCTTCGCTTATGAGGTCAGTAATATATTTTAAAATCATCACTGTGCAATACAATATAAATCAAAATATATAATATACATTTGCAGACGGTAGTTACCTGGTGTAAATAAAACAGTGTGTAGCCTATGAAAGTAGTTATTGCATGCTGTGGTCTGAAGCATTTAACCCAAGAAGCACTAATATGATGAATTTGGCCATTTTTGATTTGATATACTACAGAATGATGTTGCTATTATCTGGAAAAAGACAATCAATGACAAAGCTCTCATGGAAATGTTGGGAAACACTTGTCTATTTAACAAAGGTCTAACGCATACAATATTGTCAAATTCAGCCCTACCTGAGGTGCAGCCTTCCCAGTGGCGTTGGACCAGCTCTTCCATCCAGCCAACCAGCTGCCGCCACACATCATCAAACAGCAGGTCTAGAACAGCCTGACGGCGACACCGGTATGGCGAGACAGGGGGGAGACAGTGATGCCTCCGACCCGACTCCGAACACTCCTGCTCCCAGTCGTCGTCCCTGCAGAGTACCAAACGAAGTAGGGTCAGTAAATATCTTGAGGAAGTTGTAAACTGTGAGCGTGTTTGTGTGTGTGACAAACAGAGAAAGAATATAAGAAACACAATTTATGGACAAACACCTTTCATATCTCTTTTACAGGATATATGGTATAGCATTTGAACTTAACTGAAAAGTACAGTGAAAGCAGCTGGGGTGGCCAACCAATAGATTTAGGTCTAAGTTTAAATAGTCAATAGTAATACCATATTCAGACAGGCCATGTGCACTATATAAATGAATGTGGTCTGGAAAGTGCAAAAGCAGCAAAGAATCATGAAAAGGCATGAAGGGCAGGTTATATGTCCCAAAGTCCTGGAATCAAAAACGATGTTGTCGCATGAGGAACTCACAGGTCCCTGCCGTCAAAGGCCAGGTATTCCTCCATCAGGCCCTCCACTTCAATTACTCTCGGCCTGTCGTGACTCCTGGAGCCACTAGGGGTATCCGTTGCAGAGGACTTGATCAGCGACGCTCTCTTGCCCTGCACATTCAACCTTGCCCACAAGACAACGGTACACACAGGTAAGCACCTTGACGCGCATACATAAAATTGCATGCACACAGATACAAGCACACGTGCATTCTATAAATGTAAATGTAAATAGATCTGGCTGAAATTCTGACAAACGCATCCAACTGGTCACTCCAGAACAAAAAAAATCCTGCCACAAACTGACACACACACACACACGAACGCATGTAAACAAACTGCATAGTGACACTGACAAATTAGCTAACAAATACCACTTGCCATTCTCTTACTGTGTGTCAGCTCCATTATGTCAACTCTGTTTGAATAGGAGTAGTCACACCAGTGGCATTCACTACTGGCCTACCAGTACAAGTGGCAGTCCCAGCAACTATTTATCACAGCCAACCCACATAAACTGACTTCAGCAAACTGACTTGATTGTTTGACAAGTCAGAGTATCTAGGACACAAAACCACAGAGCCAGCCAGCACACATCTATAATTGATGCGCTAACAGCAGTCATTTGGCCAGCCAGCCAGTCAATCAGGATGGAAAGACACGGTGAGATTTCTTGCAAATTTCATGCACCTAAGTAAGTGCCATAGCTGTTATAAATTCAGTTTTATTACAATAAAATCAAGCCCCAATTAGGCAGTCCTATACATTTGAGAAGATTATGGGTTTGGATCTGGGAAATTTGTCCGATATGTCAACTTTGAGCTTACGTGTCCTTCCACTTTCAGTCAGTCAGTCAATCAGTCAGTCAATCAGAAACCCAGTCAGTCAGTGGAGGTGCTGCTTACTCTGTGCCGTCCATATCTTTCTCCTGGGCCTTGATAGTGCCGTCTTTAACTGCTGATGGGTGGCTCGCAGAGCTGCCCATCTCTGAGGTAGCGTACCACTGAAAGCCCTCATCACTGGGACACACCAGCTGAGTCCCCAGGATCCTGGAGGACACACACACACACAGAGCACTGAATAATCAGCGATTAACGAAATCCACAAGTCAATTTAACCAACTTTAAACAATTAATTATCAGCTTTCTCTGTTTGTGAACGAAGGCCACAACTGCACTGAGAGAGAAGTCTAGCAATTCTGAGAGTAAATCTTAAGGGCTTTTTATGGGTGTTTTCTGATGCGTGTCCACACATTCAGCTTTGAACACGCTCCTGTCCTGTTTAACTCAGAAGTAAAGGTGAAAGGTAACCCGATCAGGCAATTGGCGGGTGACTGAGGATGACATACCGGAGATGTGGGAACCTTGCTGCCCACTGTTGACACTCATCCTGCAGTCCTCGGAGTGTCCCTACCCCACCGCCCCTCCCCTCGTACAGCTCTCTGTCAATCTCCTCGAACATTTGCTGCACTTGCCGCGACGCTGCCTTGTCAAACTCCTATGGGACAGAAAAACGGACAGAAACAGGGAGGGAAGGCTAGTCATTCCTTTTCCATACACAGGCTTCATCACAGAAATCTGTTGCTTTCCAAGCTGTTCATCAATTATTGGCAGCATGTCGCTGTGCTTTGTTTATTTGCCAGCAGGCCACAACGTGCATAATGATGAGCTCCTCTGGCTCCCTGGGGTGTGTGTATGCATTTGTGGTCAAGCTGGATTGTTCACATGAGTGAGTGAGGGAGTGAGTGAGGGAGTGAGTGAGTGAGAATTTGGGATGAGTCAAGAGTGGCGTTAGGGCTGTGAGTGCGTGTGCAATAGGAGGTTTGACGACATGGAACTAAATAAATCATGGAGTTCTAGAGAAGTTGTGTGGGACTGGCTGAAGCTAGAAAGCATGGCAATATAACAAAGCAATACCCTGAGGAATCGCACCTTGCCTATACGCCTATGCAAAGAGGGAGCAGACAAACAAGACATCTAAAGCACTATACAATTAATGGTACGAGTTATTCTGTGGCTTTGTCAAAAGGTGACAAATGTTTGTAAAGAATCATAAAACGTCAGATGAAATGTATGACAGTAAGAGCATCTGGTGTATGTGTGCGGAGTCTTTTCAGCTTGCAGAATGACAGAGAAGATGGAATAATGCCAGAGAAAAAACAAGGTGCTGTATGTGTATGCATATTTTTCCTGTGTGGGAGAGCCAAGTTCATATCATCAGATCACAGAAAGACTGTTTTCTCAAGGGGAGACTCACATCGTAGCCCCAGGAGAAGACAGAGCTCCTCTCTGTGGAGATCCCGGTGCCCGTGTAGCTGTGGATGCCTGACCAGGACTGGTTGGAGTCTACTGTGATGACCGTGGGACAGTTGGACTGGCCTGAGGCAGCAGATGTCTCCGAGCTAAATGGGAAGGACAGGGAAGCTGTGTGGCTTATGTACAGTTTGTTCAAATTTAATCGGGGGGATCTTTGGGAGGTGAAGTGCTGTTTCACCTACAGTACATTCTACAGTTCATGGATGCAATTTAGAATTAGAGTTGCCAATACCCTCTCGTCCCACCGCAAATCATCCCTTGGCAGTATGTTTCAATGACAACAGTCAAGAGACAATTTCTTGTTTGATATTGTCACAATATTAAAATGTTCAAGCTGTTCCATCAATAAACAGTCTGGTTTCCACTACAGTTGGACTTGCTGTGGAGAAGTGGCCATGCAATGTATAAAAACAGCAGAAAAACACCATCTAACGTGATAAATGTGTGAAACTAGTTCTACAATACATTCTGGTATATTTCCGTAAGGTGACCTATTTGTAAAATTCCCTAATTTCCCCAGAGAATTTATAATATTCCTTGACATTCCCTACCTGCTCAAAATTCCATGATATTCCACACATTCCATGACCATTGGGACAACACAGACCAGGACTTTGTTATGTGGCTAAGGATCTCTTATCAATGGTTGACAAAAGCTCAGGCAATGTTTCCGGGTGGAAACACAGAGCAAATGTCAAAGTAATTGAATATTCTAATAGGTTGCCTCATTATTTAATCATTTAAGTGCACATACACATACCTGAAGGAGGCAATGTGACATCAATTAATCAATTGCTTTCAGGTATCTGGTTTCACATATTAAGAGCCTCAAGAATCCATTGTCCTTTCAAGAAGGTGTAACATTACAGAACAGCCAGGTAAGAATGGGTAGAACAGAGCATGTGTGTCTATTAAGTGGCCTTAGTTGGGGGTAATTTAAACTCTAATGAATTAGTCTAGGCTGCAATTGTGTTAAGGAGATTTGTGAAAGTTTCTCTTGGCTGAATAGGCTAAAGCCCTATCCCTGGTTGGCCTGTTTGTCTGACTGCATACAGCCCGGGTCTATCGAGGCTGTCTGTACATAGCCCAGGTCTGCTTGTCTGTCTGTCTCTAACCACCCTAGGTCCGTCTATAGACAGCCCAGGTCCCAGTTACCTGTTGTGAGTGGAGACAGCTTCCTGGAGGTCATGGAGGAAATGGTGAGGGGTCTGGCTATCATCTGCCTCCTCTGGGAGAGGGTGGTGGTCAAGGCTGCTTCGGGATAAGCCACGACTGCCCAACAGACGGATTGAGAACGTGTATGGTCAGCATGTGCGCAGTCACATTTAGGAAATGACTGCAGTGGTTTGCTTAGTGTCAGTGATGGCCTTGCAATAATCATAATAAAACTACACCATGCAAACAAGGCATTATTGTGGCTTTAGAAGATAAGATGATGCGGTCGTCACTCATTTCACTTTCTCCCAGCAGAATAACAACATTCACTCACGGCCAGCTGGTAAAAACATAGTTTACAGTGCAAGTGGCGTTAGTTCACAAGCAGTACTCACATCTCAAGTTTGTGCGATACGGGTCTTCTGTTGTATCGCGAAATCATTCTCCGGTTCTCCGTTTTATATGCTCAAGCCCCCCTCTCTCATTCTGCTCGCCTCCGGTCCCTGGACTCTCTGCGGACTGTTTAGACAGACGTCTGACATTTTCCCCAAGTCCGCAGACCAAGACAGTTGGACTGGGTGTTAGCAACCGATGCTAGCGTTGTCGCTAACTATCGCAGCTAATGCTAGGAGGTTAAATCTAACATTAGCTAAGCTAGCTAGGACCGAGAAGGTAACACGTATAGCATGATATATTTCCTCAGTGAACAATTACTACTATGAATAACCTTGCAACACTAGTCATTACATTGTGTGTCGTCGATAAGTTGTCTATCGATCCAATTAATCCAATACATGAGTATGTCTATCGCCACTTCAGCACCACAACAACAATAACAAAGCTGTCATGGTCCCCAACTTCATATTCCCATGGCCTCCCGGGAAATAGATTTCGGACGACCGTGGAATAGCCTTTCCTTTGTTGCCTTTTTGACTACAACTCCCTGCTTCCGCTGATTGCGCTTCTGAAATGTATCCGCGTGTCGTTGGGGGATTACGGCCGCACTCGCAACACACACATATATATGTATTTAAGTTTAAGTTCAATAAAACTCACTATAAATATGGCATATATCGTTACATTATTATTTTGGGCAAATCATAGCTCAAAGAACAATGACATTCGGGTTAAATATATAATATAGGAACAAATATGTGTTACACTATTGGGAAGTCGAGAATAATTCATGGTAGGACCAAAACTTTTCTCTCAAATCACAAGCTCTCCAGTCTACATAGAAATACTATCCTACCGTTTGAAAACGAGATAAGGTATGGCTGACTGACATTCGCCGGATAATCGCAGTAATTGGTTGTTTATTTGCCATTGCTCTCAGCTGCGCCTGTTCGAATCATATTTGTTAATTTCTCGATTCAATAAACGGTGCCATAATGGACGCACTATCGAGCAGAGAGGTGCCGGAAGACGTGGTCCACTACAGACTTTTCTCGATTCAGCCCGACGGTTCCAATCCACAAACCACGGAGGAACATCTAACACATCTAGTAGAGCAGATTCTGGCCAAGGTTGCCCCACTCCTCATGCAGTACATCTGGCAGCATCAGTCATTCAACCTCAAGTACCAGCCTGAGAAAGGTATAGGCTACTCAACACATTGGTTTAAATATTAAATATTGGTACATTTAGGCTTTGGCTTGGCTGGCACGGGTTCTATGTTCCAATGGATGAAGAATACACTTTCTTGTTACACACACATACACACCTAGTGTTAATAGGGACTGATATGCTCTTTATTGATAGGAGGACTTCCTGCTCACATTGGAGGCAGCACTCAGTTTGGGGACAATGTGGAGGACGAGTGGTTTATTGTTTACCTCCTCCAGCAAATCACAGAGGCCTTCCCAGAGCTTGCGGCCAGGTGAGACAGAATGTGCTTAGTGTTTATGAAATACTTTTGCCATGATTTGGTTGTCGTATCACGGTGCTTCGACGTGGATCAGTTTCAGTGTTTTGTTAATCA
The DNA here is from genome assembly GCA_900312575.1 of Acanthochaenus luetkenii. NCBI lineage: Eukaryota > Metazoa > Chordata > Actinopteri > Beryciformes > Stephanoberycidae > Acanthochaenus > Acanthochaenus luetkenii. Next base: position 19,055 of record OMOT01008062.1, read on the forward strand.
TGGGGGGCTTCCCTGCTTCTAACTTCCATCTTGTGTTTGTGTGCACAGAGTTGAGGACAATGATGGGGAGTTTCTTCTGATTGAGGCAGCAGACTACCTTCCCAAGTGGCTGAATCCAGAAACCAGTGAGAACAGGGTGAGGCGTCCAGATGAGACGGCAAATGTTTAAATATCTAACCACTCATTTCTGCCTCCCCTTATGAATGTCAATGTTTTAGCGTAAGTCTTAAGTCTTCGTCTCTCCACCCGTTCCCTTTGCCAGGTGTTCCTCCACAGGGGAGAGTTGCATATCCTTCCCTGCCCCTCCCAATCCAGTACAGTGGGCCTCCCCAAGGATGTGTTACCCAGTGTGGCAGAGGCTCTAGCCCTGCTCTCCACCCACACACAGGCCTGCCGGGCAAGCCCCAAAATGTGTTCAGCCCTGACGAGGCGATTAGAGGGGTGAGAGGACTTCTTGGCATCATACAAGTCAAGACAATGGGGGACTAGCTGGATAATCTAGCCAATTCAGAAAGCAATTCACTATTTTGATAGATATAGCTGTTGTATTTTTAACATAATTTATGTTGTGCGTGCGTGCGTGCTTTCCATATAGGTACCCAGAGAAAATTACAGCTGGCCTCCACCATGCCCATTGCTTCTTACCTGCAGGCATTGCTATGGTATTGGCACAGCGACCAGACCTGGTGGCCCCAGCAGTGTCAGCGTTCTACCTACGGGATCCAGTGGATCTCCAGGCCTGTCGAAGCTTCAAGACCTTTCCTCCTGACACACGAGTCCTCACCTTGGTACAAGCACTCTGGGATTCATGTTTGTATTAGCGTAGTCGAAAAGGAGAGGTTGTCCACTAAAGAAAAAACGCATATTTTTTCCTCTTAAAGAAATAATAATATTGGCTCTGTGTTGCTTTACAAACTCACAGTGTGTCCCAGTTTTTGTATTTGTATACGTCAACCTCTCTGAAATCTGCATCACTTTTAAAGTGACACCCGTGTAATACTGGTGAACAAAAAGAATGTCCTCAGAACCGTAGGCTACCATAACCCTTATGCTCCATGAATTTCCAGGTGACATTCACCCGTTGCCTGTACGCCCAGCTACAGCAGCAACAGTTCACCCCAGACCGGAGGAGCGGCTTCACCCTGCCCGCCCGCTCTCACCCCCAGTACAGAGCCTACGAGCTGGGCATGAAACTGGTGAGCCAACCTCTGCATTTCCTCTGACCAACACTTTAATTCTGATATTCTTAAGAAATTCATGCTTTTAATTGGCATTAGGAGGGTGCAAGATGGAGGGTAATGATGTGTTTTGAGTAAAGTATATATCTGTGTGTGTGTGTGTGTGTACCACTCCCAGGCCCATGGCTTTGAGATCCTCTGCTCTAAGTGCCGGCCGCCATCTTCAGAGCCTGATGCCCCTGTCAGTTGTAACCCTCAGTGGAAAGGCTTCCTAGAGAGTTTGAAAAGGAACAACTACTTCCAGGTTAGTCACACATTTTGAATGGGGAGGTCAAGTGGAAGGCCACTACTGGTACATTAGGTTAGCCAAGCAAGAACACATTGCCTTAGATGTTACTTTCGAGGCATTTCATTAATGTAATCTAGTTATTCAAGCATATTCTACCTAATGAAAAGATTGTAGTTTGTGTTAACCATCACATGAAAAGGTGAAAGTTGTGAATGTGGTTGTTGTTGATACAGGGGGAGCTGGAAGGCTCAGTTTGTTATAAAGAACTGAAGACATCAGCAAATAACTTCTTCAAACAGTCTGTCTCCTCATCATCGAGGTGAGGTCTGTGGTTGCATGCATGTGCATCTGTCTATGAACACTGTATGGACATTTCTGTCTGACATCCGTGTGTGTGTGTGTGTGTGTGTGTGTGTGTGTGTGTGTGTGTGTGTGTGTGTGTGTTTGTGTTTGTGTGTGTGT
>OMOT01008062.1:21006-32631 GCA_900312575.1 Acanthochaenus luetkenii
GTAAGTCCCCAGGTGAGGAGGTTCTCCAGCTGCTGCAGAGCTGTCCTGCCTTCAACTTGGAGGAACTGAAGAGACGGGAGTCACAGCTCCACCAAGAGGACAGTGAGTGAAAGAGCTATTGCATAACTATGAAGGCATAATGTGTGTGCGTATACATACTGTATATAGTGCAACATAGCCCATCCATGGAGTTAAATTGGTGTCAGGAGAAAACACACAGACTTTCTAGTGCACTAGTACATTTTACTGGTGCTCCTTAGTCCATTCCCTTTTGTCAACAGAAGAAAGAACTAGAGTAGATACCATTTCAATCTCAATCTAGATTGTATGTATTTACATGGTAAAGCTAATGCTCCCTTATATGGGACATTGAACAATGTTTACCAATCAGCACATAGTAGATTCAATAAGATTGCCCTTTGTGTGTAGACTGTTAGTACTTCCTATATAAAACAGAAGTTAGACAGGCTGCATGGTTACCGGTAATAATACTGTCTGGGAGGCTGTGGACATGATGGATTCCACCTGTTGTCACCTCCAGATAAGACAGTTATTACCCCACACTTCAGTGTAATTTGCTCAGTTTAACATTGTCAACGTTAAGCTGTACATTCATTTTAACGCTGGGTAAAGTCCGCCTGTGGACACTGAAAGTAGGATAAGGCAATGATATAGATTTGTGTACCACAGCTTGTACTACACACATGGTAAATTGGTAAAATTACGTGTTTCCATTTCACTATGGTACTCTTGTCAAAATACAATAAGCATTGCAAACCTTATGGATATGAGCTCGCTAGAAACCACTGGCTTTGTCTGTTTCTGCCTACTGGGATTTGTCTCTGCTTGCCAATTTCTGTTGTTTCTCTCTGTCCTTTTGGTGTGCGTCTTCCATCCTACACCTCTCTCTCTCTTTCCTTCATTTCTCACAATTAGTCTTTTTGTTTGTGTTGAACTCCAGGTGACAGCTGGCTGGATATTACAGCTCAGGATTTGGAGCGTATGTTACATGAGAGAAGTGGGCAGAGCATTGATGTTGGCAGCCAAAACCCCAGTTCCACCAAACAAACACAGCATGCCAGGGGTGCAGAGGAGAGGAGGAAGGAGACGGAGGAAGACGAAGAGGAAGAGGAGGCCAGTTACAGCCTAGTGGCAGTTACTCAGGGCATGAAGAAGTTCCTCAACGCCATGTCTTCCCACGAGGGTGCTGAACTGCCCTGGTGAGACGGACTGAACGGCTAGCTGGACAGTATTTGGTGGTTGATGAAAATAATATTTCTCATAGATCCTCCAAGCCACTTTCAGGTCAATGATACAAGTGTGCTATCTAAGGATAAAATGTTCTGCATTATACTAAAAGGTGATGAAAAGAAAAGGACTCCCACACACGTCAGTGAACAGTAAATCTGACTATGGTCTCTGACTGAAGAATAGAATTGATGAGTTCTATGTGCAGGTGCATCCTCTTCTTCTTCATGGCCTGCCTATGTACCTGACACAACTGCTAGTACCAATACTCACTCTTTCTTGCTAATTAAATGCCTATGGAAATTCCCTTATATATCATGCAGATGTGCCTTGTTTCACCAACAGCGTTTCACTTTGCGTTTCCCTGTATTTCAGGGCTTCAAATCAGCCTTTCAGTTTTGACCCAGACTCCATGGCCAATGCACTGGACAGACTACTAGGTATGTAGACATTATGAAAGACTTGGCAATAGTACTGTTACTGTAACCGAGACATGTAACATTTCCCTGTATTTACTGAATATGGATGCCTTGCAATTGTTTCAGGAAGCAAAGAAGAAGAGCTAGATTCAGATGATCTAGATGATGAGGAGGAGGAAGAGGAAGAAGAGAGTTCCTCTAGTCCTCGAGGGGAGAAGGGGGCAGAGACTTTGGACAGTCTCCGAAGATACATGGACCAAATGGACCAGGAGCTGATGAGCACTAATGTAGGACAAAGCTTTACTCAGAAGGTAAGAGTGTGATTGTGAATATACCCTCCTCATATCAAAGGGCAGAATATATTGACAGCCCTCTGAGCCTTGCCTGCCTCTTTTCAGCCTCATCCTCTATATCTTCCACTTTGAATGGCTTGACTTTGAATAAAAAAGAACAAAATGCTCTAAACTCAAGTGAAATAAGTCATGGATATGTATCACACTGTATCAGCTTGTGAAATCCATCCATATCTGTTGCTGTTCCCATCCTTTCAGCAGAAGTGTGACAAGGAAGGCCTAGCCAACGGCTCCCCTTATCCGGCTGCCAGAGAAGATCCTCCAAGGGAGGGAGGGGTGGAAGAGGCAGAGGAGGAGGAGGAGGAGGAGATCCAGCCCCTGGATGTGGACCTCAACCTGGTCACCAACTTGCTGGAGTCCCTCAGCTCCCAGGCCGGCCTGGCCGGACCAGCCTCCAACCTGCTGCAGAGCCTTGGCATCCACCTTCTGCCCAACACCGATTCCTCATAAGGAACAAGAGTGGGGAAATGACTCGGCTAATGAGCCGGTATTTACCAGGCTTCTCTTCTTTCTTAAAGGTGATAAAGGACACCCGGCCAGGGCCAGCATCTACAGTTCATGAAGCTTCCCTCAAAGCTTTAATCAGAATCAGAATGGCTTTATTGGCATGACAAGTCTACTTGTGTTGCCAAAGCACTCATGAACGTAAATAACTATTAATATTAAATGTACACACGTATACAATACAGATCTAATAAGATTAATCAAAAACGGTTACACACAAAAACAACAAAACAAAACCTTTCAGGGATGACAGAATGTTTTTCAGGGTTATTCTGTTTGACTGGTCAATATTCATCTTAGTTATTCTACAAATATTGGCATAAATATACAAAAGTTGCAGCAATATCAGTTGTCTGGCTCTCTACCACAGAAACATGGGAAATACACATCTCTATGATATTTCGGGCAGTGTAAAAGGAAATGCATTTAATCTTCAATTTTGTTTTGGTTGCACTGTGAACAGAGACGTTTGTGTCTTTTTGCAGTTAATTTTTATGAGACCTTTTTCACGCTTCTCGGTACAGGGGACTAGGTGTGCTGGTGTACGGTACCGGACCAGATCCCATTGACCATCTTGTTTCATGACCTAAAAGGTATACACTGAGTAAGAAAAACCCTGTCTTTGGAGAAAGCACAGATTTGTGATGCTTTAATGCTAAGACAGGACAGTGTTTCTGTTTGAGATCATGATATTATGAAAGTCAAAGAATCAAAAGCAATTGCAGAAACACCATTTCTGTCACGTTTACATCAGATGTTTGAATTTATGCTGTTTCAGGATGTAAGAGTGTTTGTGAGTTTGTGCTGATGGTGTTTTTTGACAGCACTTGAAATGACCTTGGTTGTTGCAAACTAAATAAGTAGATTTTGGGAAATAAAGTGGTATTTTATATATGAATGGTGTGGAAAAAGTTTGACCTTTTTGTTTTCCATTCAGGGATGACTTCCACAAAGCTCTGGTTAAACATTAATTCACTGTATCATGGGAGTTTAAATCTCTTGAACACTGTAAAGTAGGACACACCAACTAATACCGATGAGTAACTTAAGTCATGTGTTTCAATACACAGGATATGATGTTACTATCCCTTGTGCTGTAATCCAAGGTGAGCATTCATATTGTGTCCCAATATCAATGGGACACAATATGAAAATCATATACTACCATGCAAATGAGCACCATATCAAACATCAGGCTGTACCATCATAAATCTCCAAGACCATAAAATGGGCAGCAACATTCACCAGCTTTCAGGGTGAGTGAGTGTAGGCAAGTCATTGGTGTTTTCAAGTGGGCACCTTCCTCCACCGACGTGTGGTTGAATTCGGCCCACGACACCTCAAGAAGGCTCAGCAGTGTATTCCAGCGTCCCAGAAACACCCCCTCCCCTCTTTGCCCAGTCTCAGCAGACCCAGGTCCACTACACCTTTTGTTAGCAACAACATTACTTTACACACTTCCATCAATAGTCCTCCCTATTCCAGAACATGCACTTCCACGTTATAAAGTTACACACTATAAAAGTTGCACACTACATCTGCAGCCTACACTTGCTCAAGCCAGTTACCCGGGCAACACAGCAGTCCGCTTATCCACATTGTATCTGCTTAGGCTAAGCTAAGTCTGGCTGGCCCTGCTGGCTTGACTGGCAGCTTCATCTGAATGTCATGGCCCGCTCCACTGTCCAGCCACCCTCGTTGTTTTTTAAGTGAAATTGTTTTTTAAGTTTTGTAACATCCTTAAAATTAGTTCTTCAAGTAATGCCAAGTTACTTCTCTGACATATTTTTTTCATCTCTGACCATATTCCCTGCTATCTGATGCAAGCCAACATGCCTCATTGCCACAAGTCATATGACTGTGATCTAATGAAAGTGATATAACTCATGGAAAGTAAAACTGCAATGCATTTTATAAGTGATGATTAAATGATCGATAATCATTTATGATTAATTTAATATATGTACAGTAATATACTTCTTTTAAAAGTTAATTGTCCCAACACTGCTACAGTGCAATACAGCTGTCAATAAAATGCCTCAGTCCTTAAGAATGAAACAACAAAAGCGGGAAAAACGGCTGCAACAGCTGCCGCGCCGAGTGGAGAAGTGCGGCAGCAAGCACCGAGAAGCGCAGAGCAGCTATGCCAACCAGGAAGTTCAGAACCATCCCCAGCAGGAGAATGGCCAGCAGGTAACCGTGGAACAGCAGGCTACACCAGCTGCCCCGACTCAGCACCCGCCAAGGGCTGTCTGGGTGGAGCAGGCACAGGAGGCCCAGCACCCAGCTCTGGTTGACCAGATGGGTGTAGTAGATGTCAAAAATGGAGGCTTGGGCATCAGGGGAGTGGCGGCGCTCAACCTCAGATACTTTGGCCAGCCAGGTGAGGGAGAGACTGTGGAGGATTAAACCCAGCGGCGCGTAGATATACTCCAGAGGCTCTACGCCTGACAGACCCTGGGAGGCTGCGGGGGGAGAGTGGAGGTGGATTAGAGATTGATGGGTTAAGTTGTTCCGAGGTGGAACTTGTCTTCACACACTTAACGCTACGGGTTTATACCTGTGATGACGATAGATGTACCACTCAGGATGGCGATCAGAACGGTGATGTGGATAGACGGTGGCACTGCCAGCTTCAGGCCGTGGCTCCAGCCCACAGTTAGCAGGGGCAGCAGACGCACCGTGATGGGGAAGAGGCCCGTGTAGGAGCTGCTGGCCTCGACCCACATGGCCAGCACAGCCTGGGCGCTGTCACAGATCGCAGGCACCAGTAGCCTCTCGCCCAGGGACCGCGAGTAACGCTTCAGAGGCACCAGATCCACGGCATGGAGGAGATTCAAGACTAACAGAGAGACCAGAACCTGGGAAAGACAAGACATTGTTGACATTAAGAGAGAGATATATATATAAAGACTTAGGCGTGCAAGTGTCTGACAGAGCAATAGAGACTGATGAATCAAAAGAAAATCCCCACTCGCCAAAGACGATATCCGTTTTTTGTCATGTTTCAGGGAGAGGTATTCTGCTATACATATATAGACAGTCTATTCATTTGAAGCTTGTATGTTTCACGGCCAAAAATAAATAGACAAATAACCGAAGGACAAAGATACAGGACATACACTGGATATGAGGTCGAATTCAACTCCTATGAGTCACTCACAACACTGCGATCAATAGACCATGTAGATAAAAGCCATGATAACCCCTGGACTAAAGTCATTCCAGCCCAACCTAGTGTTTCTGGTTCAGAACAAGACAAACTGAACCATCAATTCTGTGTGTGTGTGTTGCACTGTTCAGAAAGATCACATACTTAAAGCACTGTATCTGAGTGTTGTGTTTAACGCAGTGCAATGTCCATACTTGGTCCGTAACTATTTTGGTTTCATATTTTTGGTTAACACCTATATTTTCGACGTGTGTAAGGCGACACAAATCAAAGTCAACCTGTTACCTACATGACTGTCATTAGCAAAGCTCAATCATTCATACTACTTAGTGTCAACCTTGGGCAGGGTCACATCTACATCACAGTCCTTCACCTGGTCAGACATTTGGTTAAACATCCATTATGCTCAAGTATTTATTAACACTGAACCCAATCCATTATTCCCCCTCCACTGCCACCACTAACAACTCCCCTATCCTTCAAGCTAGCACACACACACACACGGAGATTGAATGGGATTATGATATGAAACAGGTACTGCTCAAGGGCACAGGTATGAAATTAACTCCAATATAATCTTGCATAATTTAAATAATGATAAACAACAATGTAATAAAAGACTGTAACATTATTTAAAACAATTTGATCAAATAAATACCAATGTACTTTTACATTGATACATTAAATATACCATTCAGATGCAATAACGTTAATAACATGCACAGTTGAATATGGTAACCAGGGAAGCACAGAACAGTTCCATTTGGGTGTATTGTGTTTGATTTGGCAGTGTGAAATTGCCCAAAGGAACAAGCCAGGCAGCAGGCACCAACCTGGGCAAAGCAGAGTGCCGCTGCATATGGGTAGTGGTACTGAGGGACGAAGATGCCTGCCACGAAGTTGCGGAGCTTGTCGGCCAGGCCATATATCACCGCAACCACCAAACATAGGGTGGGGACCAGGGGCTTCCATGCATGATTAGAGGAAGGGATGTTCATAGTTGGGGTACACCATCCCCACCTCCTCCTTCCTGAACTGCACCGCACACATGAGGAGAGAATGATTCAATCAAAATGGTGTCTGCAGTCCAGGAAAGCAAATTGAGACCAGAAGAGCATTTTTCCAAACCCGATGTTTTATAATGCTCACCAACAGTAAAAGGTTCTTGTGTTTTGTTAATAGGTAACCACTCGGAAATTGCACTCGGTAATGATTACTCACACATTTGTAATAACACATCCAATGCCAATAATGTTTGCAAATGTTATTTGTCAAATGTGCTTATTCCTTCAGATCATTAAAGTGTCATTAAAAGCTTGGTCATACATACAGCTGGTTTACTATTTTAAAAAAAACGTACAAATGTGTGAAAGCCAATAGGAATACCTTTTACATAAAAGGCATATCATTCTGCACCAAGGTTGCTCCTGGGAGTGAGGTGGCTGTCCCAGGGATCTGTTCTCATAATCTGACTCGGTGTCAGGGAGGAGAGCTTGACCTCGAACTATCAACACCTCCTCTGGATCAAGTCATGAAGATACACAGCCATTAGTCCTCCATGCCCTGCATTACACACGATTACATTACCAAATAATAGAACAGCCAGGTAATACATGTTAAAATTCCCTCATTCACTTTTCCTTCAAAGTGCAACGGTTGGAATTCCAGGCATAACCGTTAGCTGTCAGAACTGTTTCAACATACATACAAGTCTTTCAATACTCCATACTGTGTTAAATTATGAGTATGAATCTGGAAAACTAGGATTTTGCTCCAAGAGTAATTATTTCAGAACAACTATTGATGTTAAACACTGTAAATAACAGAATATAATTATCAAAGTTTATCCAAATTGAAAAGGCGTTTGGCAAGCTATATACATGTTGATCTATACTAGTAGTTGAAAAATAAATTCTAGAATTAATGTCGACACCTTTCGTTTCAAAAAGAGACAACTACTATTGGAAAACTATCTATTAAACACTTACTGGTAGATAAATAATCAATAAAAGGAAGAATATTCAAAGGTTACAACTGAAAAAGTACTTAATGTATACGAGCAGTATTCCCAGTGTTATACTGATAACAATCAGAAAAGCCATTACTATAAAAAATAAGTACTAGTGCCTATTTTAACAAGTGTCAAATCCAATAGCATTCAAATATTAAAACAGCTTGCTGTTCCATTGAAACTTGGAGTTCAACAGTGGTTTAATACATGGACATTTTTTAATATATATTAAATTCTGCACCTGGTCTCTGAGATAGAAGGAAAAGGCAAACGTGAAAAAAGTAAATGTGTACTCACCATCTAGTCTCATAAAATCATATTTGATCCTCTGACATTACATAGGCCTGCCACAATCTCCATAATCTCTTCCACAACCAGCCCTGAGTGGCCGTTAGCCACGGCAAATGTAATAATAATAATAATAATACATTACCGTTTCTTAAAAACTGTCTCTCTTCCTATCATTCTGATGAAATTAGAATGTACCTCTCTCTTAGTTCGTTACCTGAGCTGAGGACATTCAACTCATTTGTTTTCCCATTGATGTCCAGATGGACTTTGGCCGCAGTTTGTTTGTCTTCCCACCGTTAGAAGAGGCCATCTAGTGGACAGTGATGTGTCCCTCTTCGAGGCTGAATAATCAGAGGAACAGAGCAGGCAAAGTCCCTGGCTTGTGGATTCCATTATGTAATCTTAGTATGTGTATGTGTGATACTAGGCGATAACAGACTTTGCTATAATACGTTAGAAGAGGATGATGAGCTATCAAGCTTTTGTGATGCCTTATCCTTTAGACAAACAATATATCACACCACTGTATGATCCCTAACATATTCATTACAGGGGGGTTAAAGCCCCGGCTCCCTTTCGGTCAAGCTCTGAAATCTGTTTGTGATGTTCCTGACAGTCGTTCCCCAGATTTTCCAAAGCGTTCCCCACCCCCCTCTCTCGCTGGGTGTCTTTCTGCCTCTCTTTCCAGCTGCTTTCATAGCCCATCATAGCACTATGGTGTCCCATCAGCCACGTGGTTGTATGAGTGAGGCTGTTTAAGTAAACAGATTCATTGGACTGAGGGGATGGGGGTCTTTGCACTCTGGAGGCTGGAGCTCAAACAAACACAGTAGCAGCGTAAGGGCCTTGGTCAATGATCCAGCTAGCCAGGACACTATGGCAACGAGCCATTAACCTACAAAGAGCTTTCTTTCATGGTCCTGCCCCTGACGTAATGCTGTCGGCTAACTATCGATTAGCAAAAAATACTACAACAAAAATAAAAACACAGCAAGAATACAAATATAATTATTGAATTGAAATTCTGTATGAATGTATAATTAATTGATCTATTACTAAGCGTAGGTCAGATCATTATATTTCGGGTCACTCAGGACCACAACGTGGGGCAGACTCTCTTCTGATGTGAGTAGCCACGTAGCCTTCGCCTCCAACCATGCATTGGACTCACGTGCATATTTGCAGGAATTACAAGTCTCAAGAAAAGAAAAAGAAAAACACACACACACACAATCACGTGCAGCAGGGTTGGGGTCATTCATGAATTGAAATTAGAATGCATTGTAAATTCCAATTAAATTCCTGGAATTGGAATTGCACCCAGCTCTAAGGAAACAGAATTGGAATTGAATTGGAATGACAGGAAACAGAACTGAATTCCATTAAATTCCATGAAGAGAGGTTGTCTTGACTCACTAAACATTATGAATCAAATCAAAAACAAATTTCACACTCATTAATAATGTATGTATTATGATTACATGTTATGCACCTGAAAGGTACCTTTAACATTTTACGACATTCAGTATTGATAATATATAACACTATGTGTAATCTCAGATATGTTAGAACTGAATTAAACTTCCTGAAATTCCAATTCAATTTGAATTCGGTTTCGTCTTTCTTTAAAAAAAAATCCCATTCCAATTCCTCAGTTGAATTGGAATTGGCAAGTTAATTCATGACTTGACCCCAACGCTGATATGCAGCAAGTTGAGGACAGGTGATGGACAGGGCACGAGGAAGGAGGGTGCTGTGAAAACGGGTGGAGGTGACAGAAGAGTGACAGTGGATTACGAGGAGGGCAGGGGGCAAAGGGTGGAGACGCTGTGACTATAAGGGAGAGGAAAGTGAGGAATGAGCGACGGGTAGCTAGAGGACAGGCGATGGCTTGGCTGGAAGTGGGAAGAACCGAGAGCACGAAGAGGCACAAAATACGAGATTGGAAACGTCAATGTCGTTTTCACGAGGCTACTGAGAGATTAACGCAACGGTGTAATGACGATACAAGTGACGGTAAGAGAACATGTAGCATTGGTGAACAGCCCGAATCCAATGATGAATGACCCGTACTACATCCTCACCCTGGACTGCCGCAGTGCCATCAGCACGTACCAGTGTTTTCCAGGTGTGGGAGCTCTCTCGCTCACAAAACGTATCCCAGAGGCATACTGTATATTTTTGATAAGCGGCGGGTGGTGTTTGGATGTTGTGTGCACAGACATAGACTGGCTTTAACGCCCATCGCCATGAAGTGCCTGGAAAAGCTGGCCAGTGGCCATAAAACACATAAACAGCTTCATCCTTGACTCCTTGGACCCGTTCCAGTTCGCATACAGGGCCTAGACAGGAGGGGCACATACGCCAGGCTGTTGTTAATTGCCTACAGCTCTGCGTTTAACACCATTGTACAGGCCAAGCTGGTCCTGAAATTGCCGGATCTGGGCCTGGACACTCCCACCTGTAATTGGATACTGACCTTTTCGACACCCGAGTGGTGAAAATAGGGAATAGCACCTCATCCACTCCTCAACACTGGAGCACCACAAGGCTGCTGCCTCAGTCCCCGGTTGTACTCCCTTTACACACATGATTGCACAGCTATCCACGGTAACAACCGGATGATAACGTTTGCCGATGACACCACAGTTATTGGCCTGCCTAAGCAATGACGCTGAGACGGAGTACGGAGGAGAGATAGCACAGCTGGCAGTGCGGTGCAACGATATCAATCTTGCCCTGAATGTCGTCAAAACGTAAGAACTCACCGTGGACTGCAGAAGACACAGAGGAATCCATCGGCCCCATCAACATCGACCGGGTTCACCGGTAGAAGTCAAAGCCACCCAAAGAGTCGTGAGGACAAGCAGAGACAATCATTGGGTGTCCTCTTCCATCCATCGAGGGAATCTTCCGGACCAGGTGTTGGAGCAAGGCACCGCTCCATCACCCGAGACTCCAGCCAGCCTGGGTATAAACTGTTCTCCTCACTGCGATCTACCGCAGTATACAAACCAGGAGTGGCAGGTTCAGGAACAGCTTCTTTCCGCAGGCAGTGCGCCTACTGGACTGAACTATTGCATATACACAACAATACCTTAGCCTTTTGGTTTTGTTGCTATGCAGTATTATAGCAGCAGTTCTTATTGCACTGTGAACTGTAGATTAGATTAGATTAGATTAGATGCACTTTATTGATCCACTAGGGGAAATTCAGGTGTTAGAGCAGCACTTGGCAACACAGTGCCAGAAGTGGGGAAGGCAATAGGAAAATATAAATAAAAAAGACACAGGTAATAGCAGGTAACAATAACAATAGTGGGCACTTATAAATAAAGCATTATACAAATGTACAACTGTATCACTAAATTGAGTCCTGTGTGGGATAGTTGAGTCCCATGGTATAGTCCAGAGATGTGTAATCTCCATGTGCAACATAGTGCAGGGTGGCGTGTGTGTGTGTGTGTGTGTGTGTGTGTGTGTGTGTGTGTGTGTGTGTGTGTGTGTGTAAGTAGTATTACTTACTATTGGTTTTTATGTATTATTGCTTTTTGCACTGTGTTACAACTTAGCACTTGTTTTTTGATGCCATGGGAATGAGCGGAGAGTAAACATTCCACTTGAATA
>OMOT01008070.1:6056-16441 GCA_900312575.1 Acanthochaenus luetkenii
AACCAACAATCAGAAATTGAAAAAGGCTCTGAATTGCCTTTGAAAATATAAATGTTTTAAAAAAAAATGTTGGGGACATGTTGAAAAACAGTCTTGTAAAACCTCTGGACATTGTAAACCGTAAAGTCCATGAAGCTGCCTCACTTCTTGGAGATTGTAAGGCTGCCTTCATGACACCTGGGAACTGGGAGTTTCCACCTCGTAGTGGGAACTATGACGCTCGAGTGACGCAGCCGCATTTTGGACTAAAAATAACTTTTAAATTGATACTTTTCAAAGGGCATTGATGCCAAATGAGTAGTATATGAGTATCTACACCAGTTTCGATCTTCCCATCCCTAGTGGATAGTCCTTTCCTATGTTAGCCGCATCATCAACAGATGGTTGCTGTAAAATTATGACAAAGGCTTTTATCAGAACAAAGGCTTTTATTTAAACACTTAGTAACTTGGCACAACACGTTAACTCTCTCAGTCCGTATCCCGGTCTACTCTACACATGTCTCTGTATTACCGTAACTCTCATAATAGCATTGCATGGTAAATGTTTACCATATATGACAGTTACTGCAACTTGAAACGCTCCCAAGATTTCTCCATATCTATTTAGGCAAGATTCCCAGTCTATATTCTCTGTGGCTTTAGTGACTTTATACTCGTTTGTTACCGCGCGTGTAAACAAATGGCGTAAACCTGTTAAGTGGCTTCAGGTCTTGTTGCGCAAAGATCCAAAGGCTGGTCGTGTGAGATATTGGATAATTAATTTTTTTCAACCCAGAAATTGTCATTAGTCGCCCTACATTCAAACAGCCATCACTCCCAGCTTGTACTCAAATCCCTCAATTGACTGGAAGCCTACAGCTATCTTTGGATTTCACAACACTATCCCCCCGAAGAAGAGTGTCTGCTCACCCTGTACGAAGGCGAGGATCTGCTCGTACTGCTCTTTGGCCTGGCTCTCTTTCACCAAGTCGATCTTGTTCTGCAGGATCAGGATGTGCTTCAGCTTCATGATCTCTATGGCCGCCAGATGCTCCGATGTCTGAGGCTGAGGACACGACTCGTTACCCGCTGGTGGACAGAGAGACAAGACCACAATCAACAGACTGGTTTGCGAGATACCGGTAGTCATTAACGTACCAACCAAAGTTTGCCCCTTATCCACAAGGATCATCAAGCAGGAGAAAGACAGTCGTAAAGGCTGGTTCAGCAGCTGAAGTCTCACCAATCAGCAGGAGGGCTGCGTCCATGACGGCGGCTCCGTTCAACATGGTGGCCATCAAAATGTCGTGACCGGGACAGTCCACAAACGACACGTGTCTGTGAGAGAAAGAGAGAGACCAACAGATGGCTGCTGTTCAGGGCCTGAAATTAACGGACCACACGCCAAATGCGGGTAAATTTAGCCACTGGCAGGTAAAACTACCAGCCATGCTGGCGGGTAGCCGATGAGCATTGAGCCATTAAAACCAAAACACTATATAACAATATTAGCCTATCAAATCTTCAAGGTATATGGTTCCATTTACCCGCTGTGAGATAGCCCGACCCGCGCTACGTCTCTTTATTACGGTAACGCAAGAAACCATCATGGCGATTTACATCAACAAGAAAATAGACCACGGAGGAACCTGCCCAGTGTGTGCTGGCTGCAATGGCATTGTTTAAATTCTGCGGTTGCGTCTGTTGCCTCGGTTGTGTCGGGTGGAAGCGTCCGCTTCTTTCTGCCTCCTTGATCGGGTGTAAGACTGAAATACACTCTGTCTGACTAAGCAAATCCGTCAGACGTGACTAATGACTGACGGATGTTCTTACTAACGACATTACTGTAGTACGGATGGGCGGGTCTATACTGCGATACTCACATATTAATTTGGTATTGATTCCTTTCCGATACCAAGTAATTAGCGATGACGGTGTGTAAACATTTAATGTGTACACGAAACACTATCCGTTTAGGACGAATTAAACGACATTTGAAAATGGTGCCTGTTGATTGGAAGAGCAGATCTGTAGTGATATGTAGTTCATGATGTACTCTTTGTGGGGTTTGACTATTGATGTCCCGGACTACACAGTGAGTTTTGTGTCAGACTCTGTTCTGGCACCCCAGTTAAACTTTGTCAAACCGCTACATAAAAGAAATGAGGAGGAGGAGTGTGTCTGCTCCTATTCTGAATGGTCAGAGGAAGATATGTAAAGGCGTTAAATTACTAGGGGCAGCGTTCAAGTTAGTCATCTATGTAACATTGTGCATTTCCTGTGTCTTTTGCCTTCATTTTATTTTATTTATTCTTATCCATGTATCCTACTTTGGAGAAACCTTTTCAGTCCGTGCACACCGTCCCAACTGTGCACATAACGAAAGTAAAGAGTGCCCACTTTGCTCCATTACTGCAGTGAGGGAAATCTATACCATCCGAGCCCTAGTGTCAAAACTGTTAACAGTTGGGCATCTCAGACCAGTCAGGCACTATGTAGCCTTCGCCACCTTTTACAGGCAGAAATGTTAAGTAAACACAAACCAATCTGAACACATTGTCTCAGCAGATCTAAAAATGCCTCTCCAAGAACCCCAAATGGTGGCAGCGTGTCCCGTCACAGGAAGGTCACATGTTTGATTCCCACAACAGCAGTGTGTCCTGTCCAAGAAACTGAACCTCTGCCAGTGCCTGCTCACTCAATTAAGGGAATCTGGATGAAAACATCCACCAAGGTAGGAAACTGACAGCTGATGATGAATTCCAGAATTCAAGACCCACTTTTACCATTTTACAGCCAAACGGATTACAGTAGAAAGGACAATGACGGGGATATCTGCCGAAGCGGCTGGAAGAGTGGACAAACCTACCAGCCTAAAGATTAATGGCTGAAATATAAAGATTTAAATGTCAACAAATCTGTGCATTTTGAATGTGATCCACCTCTGTCTCCAGTCTTACCTGACCAGTTTGAAGGAGCCCTTGGTGCCAGGGATGTCTGTGGGGAACTCATCAGGAGTGCTGCTGCCACACGACCTGTAGCACTCTGGCCTGGGACAGCTTGGGTCGTCCAGCTTGTACACCTGGGACAGCAGGAAGAGGAGAGGGAAGAGATGACAAGATGGACATGATCATTAGCATCTCCAAAAGAGGGTATGTGTTGAGTCACTGTCATCAACATGTTCCAGTCAAAGATGGAATATGGGACCTTTTTCCAGTAATAAATCGTTATTTTATCCATCTGGACTGTGGAGTCAGGTTTCACAATTCCAACTGGCAGTATTACCATGGTTGGAGACGCTGTCCATAGACCTCTATTGAAATTTCTGACCGGGTAGGACGAAAGTCCTAACGTTAGCCAACACAGGTTACCTGCGCTGGGTAGCTAGTTAGCGTACTAGCCGACCCGAAGAGCTTACAGTGAAAATAATTTTGGCCAACCTGACTGATATGCTTTAAACTAAACAAACATAGGCAGAGGTCAGGCAGGAGCAGCCCGTTTACCCCTCAGCAAAACAATCCAAAGTGCCGCTTACCTTAGCGTTAGCATAGCCTAGCTTGATGGTAATGTTCCTCTCCAGCTCATTTTTGAACCTGACAGTGTGCACGCCAGAGATGGCCTTTACCACTGTGGACTTGCCGTGGGCCACGTGACCGATGGTGCCTAGAGGGTGAGGTAGAGTAAAAAGGTGCACAGTTGTCAAAGGGAGTCAAAGCAGGACAGGAACCGAATTTGTTCTGCCCACCCCGACTCAACGGCTACAGTGCCGATACGGGCCAATCTGACCTTCTTGATTTGTACTGGTGAGAACGTTACATTGAGCTCCACTGTGAATTGTGTAAAGCAGCTTTTACATAGGACGCGATACACAGCCGTGCTCTAAAACCCATGAATTAATTAATAAATACATTTTCAAACCCTTGTGCGTCCAATAGAAACGACAAAGAAATAACTTTCCAGGGAGGGAAAGAAAATGGAGGAATAATTTATTCAAGCAGTATCAGAATTTTCCAAAATGACACAACAGGAGTTTGAAGTTGTATAGGGACTTTGGTAGAAAAGCAGCGGTGGGGATCAGCGATCTATGACCACTGGATGTTATATTTTCAGTTGCCTAGGCGTATTCTACATCTAGCAAGATAACAAGCTAGGAGTGGCTTTTCTCCCTGCTTCTGGAAACGCCTAACTCTTCTATTCGCACGACCCCGACTTCCCCAAACATCTTGTCAAGAGCTGCGCTTTAACAAACCCACGTTGCTTTATTTATCAACACACACACCTCAGTTTTCTAAATCACTTGGATATGGTAAACACGGTAAAAATTCACAAAACACATTGTACAAATCAGTCTGATGTGACGTTCGCTCTCATACAAAGAGCGAACGCCAAGCATCGGGGCTACGGTGGCAACAACCTCCTAACAGGTTCGTTAGCAGCCACCGACAATTTCCCACCCTGGTAAAATGATGATAGCGTAGACTTGATTTCCTTACCAATATTGATGGTGGCCTGTCTGCTGATGATCTCTGGAGAGAGCGGGGTCAGGGTAGACACATCCTGACAAGAGAACACACGAGGCTTCGTCATACAAACACCAGAGGCTCCGACGGTGATTCTTTGTGAACGGGACAACAGTCCCTTTCATCTAGCAGGTGAACAGTACAATGACCGTCGTGCAGACACGAGTCCTGACGACACTGGAAACATACGAACTAGACGATCGAAGGTTAATCGAAGACGGATATCATCTACCCGCCATGTACCTGACATTGGGAAAATAGCAAACATAAATCCTCAGGCGGCACAAATATTTTACAATCGTCCAATCTGACGCACACACACAGGCAGCAGGGCTGTCCTGTTGTTGTTATACTGTGTGTTATGGTTTGTGTTGGTCCTTTTGATGCAGGTGTAACATGCCCAAGCACTTGGTCTATCTTCCATGTGTATATGCACTAGATGGGGAGAGCCAGGCAGAAGCTGACATGTACTGAGTGTATTTAACCAGATGAGGTCCTGTTGTCCCTGTACCAGTATGTCCACTCATGTCCAGTGAGCTGCCCTCCTATACACACTAGTAGTGTTTACTATGGATCTGTGCCAGACTAAAAGGTGGGTTTACCCTGCACCACATCCCTGATCCGGTCCCCAGAACAAACCCCACTATATTTACTCGACGTGGTGAATAACATGATTCTGCTAACGTCCGGACCGAACCGGGCCGAAGACACGCCACTGACACACTGAGCTCCCGGCGGTGTAGAACAGGGACACCAACCGCTACTGCGTCGTAACGACATGTCACAAGACCGCTGGTAAAACGTACTTGTTTATTTAAAAAGGTATTATCCGGCTGTAAAGGACGTGCGTGTCCCGGTATCTCCGCCCCGCCGGGCCTGTGGTACGGCCGTCATGTGCCGGTGGTGCGCCGCCGCGGACCGTTAACTCAACGTATTCTCCCGCTTTGGACACGGAACCGAACACCTGCTATCAGCACCAAACTGTACAGCGGTCAACCAGAAACTCACCAGAGTATTAAGGTCTTGTTTGGACAGGTGAGGCTGACCAAGCGTCGCACCATACTCGCCGCCCGCCATCTTGAACGAAGAAGGAAATGGAGGAGGCTCCGGCGGCCGCCTGAATCACCTCACGGAACGAATTATTCTACGTGTGGTTTAATTTGTGGGAAATCACGTCTGTTTTTAAAAATGGACTCGTAGGTATTCTTTTGTTTCGCTGACAAGCGAGGGAGACGCGGTTTGCTACTCGTACGATTAATCGAGCAGGAGAACACGGGGTCCTTTGTCAACGGATGACGTAATATTATTCTATTGTAAAGCACGCAGTTTGTAGAACGGAAACGCGCCGCTTCTCTTTACGAGCCGCACACATCTGTTTATCACTGCACGCGTTATCTGAGGCTAAATGTCTTGACTACTGGGCTTGTAGTCAAATAAGTAAAGAACAAGCTTCTTGTCCATGTGTTGGGTCCGTCGCTTTTCAGTGACGTCAGTCTAACGGGCTATTTGTAGTCTTCTAATGCTGTTTGTAGTCCTGTAATGCCATAGAAATACCACACCAGCCACTCACTGCCTGTGGCGATCACGTTGTATAATTTACAATTATATTTGAGCTACAATAATAATGAAAATTATTTAAAAAAATACGTTGTATTAGAAAACCTCATCATCACGAAGTTGTTCATCCCTTTACTTTGTTGATTTATGCACAAAAAAGTATAAAACAAAAAAGAAAAATACATTTTCAGCTTCTACTTACCACAATGTGTGAATTCAAAATACACATTTGATGACGACGGTGTATTTTTCATTTAGCTTCTAATTATGATTCTTCCTGTCGGCAGAGATTAGACTTTTTATATAAAAAACAGGAATCATACTAATGTCTCAAAATGAATGTATTATTGATATTACAATACTACACTTAGCACCTTTAGCATCATTGGTTGGAACCAAAACATGTATACACTTGGCCCTCCATGGCACACAGTTGAATACCTCTGGGTTACTGTCAATACTTTACTTTCATTCTTTGTAATCACGTGAAAGTTTTAAAAACAATCCACTGCTAACACCTTTTTTATGGGATACACATTTTGACACCTGCCACTTCATTATTATTATTTGTTTTACCTGAGTGACATATCTTCGCAAACATACACCATCTTTGCTGCACTGCACAACGCCCTTCATTTCCGCCCGAAAGGGAAATGACGCCGGTGCAGAAGATGGCGTCTGCACAGACTATGGACCGCTGTGGGATGTTACCCGTTTAATGTAGAGCCGAATTCGGGCCGTGGGGCCGCTCTCTCTGATGGACGATATGGCAGTGCACCTCTGCTGTCCGTTTTCTTGATTCCGGAATCTAACCCGCAACTCATGTCTGAAGGAGCCAGACCTGCCTGGTCGAAGAGGGGTTGTGGGGATTCGCATCGCCGAGGTGAGACGAGCGGATTTAGCAGCTAGCTATTCCCCTGATCGGAGTACAGTCGGATCCCCGTAGCTAATGTTACGTTAGACGACTGTGAATCGTGACCATTAGCTAGCCAGGTAGCTATACTGTATACTGTCTTTATTCATCTGTGTTTTATTAGACGTGTCTAACGTTGTATGCTTAACGTTGTCCTCGGGTCCTCTTTGCCGTGGTCATGTGTGTGTGTGTGTGTTGTAAGCTCTGTTCTTTTGTGTTTTGTGCACTCGTCTTAATATGTTCCATACTTTGTGACGCTAGCTACACTGAACTGTTGTAGTGCTGCCCAAGTCAAACCAGTGTACATGTAGCTTACGTTACCTAGCAATGCGGTTACCTCTTTGTAGCTAACGGTACCTTTTAGTATTGGCTGGCTAATGTTAGCTCCTTTCTGCCAGTTGTGGTTTTGTGGCTTGATGGTGACGAACAGAAATATAACTCACTGTTTCCAGCCAGCGAGCTAACTCACTTCTCCTTTGTCGTGCAGCTGGTTAGCTTGTTGTTGGGTTAGTTTGGATGCAGCGACATGCAGACTCTCGCTTGTTGTTGTCTTTTTCATCGAGTCAAATTCGGGTCAGGTCAGTCAGGGCTGAGACATTCAACTGTTGTCAAACTTGACCACGATTTACACCAACAGAGAATCATTCTCTACCAAACACATTTGGTCTTTATTGAGTTTTATCTACTTGATAACAAGAAGTTAAAGTTATTTTGTGTAAATGTAAGTTTAACTTTGAAACTTCACACTTTTACACACTAGCTGTTGCTTACAAAACCACTAATGCGGTGTTGGACCACACAGAATTAGATTCTGTTCTTGTCCCCCTTCAGCCCTCCAGCCTTGTCTGATGCGTCTCTTTCTGTGTCTCCTGCTAGAACCAGGGAAACACAAACATAGGAAATGTGAGCGGCCCCTTAGCATCCTTCCATTGAAGCCTGTGATGAACCATAGCATGTAATGTTAAACGTCCTCACAGCAAACCCCTTTCTGTCACCAGCCTCCATCTCACTTGTGACAGTACACCTGTCTCACTGCTACCCCCCCCCCTCTCTTCATTTTGCGTCATCTTTAACACCGCTACTTTGCGGTGGCAGGGTGTCCCAGTGGTTAAAGAGACCTTCCCTCAACTGGACGACCCAGGTTCAAGTCCCCGTGTAGGGAAACATACGTTGAAGTATCTTTGAGCAAGACACTGAATCCCTACCTGCTCTGTAGCTCACCCTGACCTCTGACCTCCCTGTGGAGGGGGCAAGAGAAAAGAGAATTTCCCTACGGGGATCGTACTAAGGAGCATTTTATTATGTAGTGTTGCATGTCCTATTGTTTAGCTCTTTCAAATTTTACAATATTGTCAGTGCCACTCTTTGTCTCAAACGTGGTGTCTGTCCTCCCCATATTTTGTATGTCTAGTATCAATATATGAAAGACTCGCCTCGGAAAAATATGTGAATGATTAAAGATATTTAACATTCTGCATACATTTCCAGAATCTTTGTATTGCTTTGCTGTTTGCCTTGGCAGACGTTCATGCTTTAATGTGGCGGTTGTGTTGGCTTTGTCGTCTAGGTGATTGACCCTCAGAAAAGGGACTTTGTTAGCGTCTACTGGACACAAGGGGCACTGTCCTCTGATTGGCTCGGACAACCCCCTCTGACATGCCCGTGGCCAATCAGAGGTGAGTGTGCATTGTGTGTGGGTGTGGTGTGTGTTTGTTTGTTTTCATCTGCA
Source organism: Acanthochaenus luetkenii (assembly GCA_900312575.1). Lineage (NCBI taxonomy): Eukaryota > Metazoa > Chordata > Actinopteri > Beryciformes > Stephanoberycidae > Acanthochaenus > Acanthochaenus luetkenii. Next base: position 14,757 of record OMOT01008070.1, read on the forward strand.
TTTTGTGTGAGATTGTGCAGACAATTATGTGAAATAGAATGTGAAGTGTGTGTGTGTTTTCAGTTCATTCGTGTTATATGGATTTGTGTCTGTGGGTGTGTTACCTGGTAATTACCTACGTGTTTTCGTGGTGTGTTTGTATGTTGAAGAGATGGGATGAAATCACGTGTGGGATGTTTTTTTATTTTTAAAAGGGGTTTCTTTCTTTCTTTTCATCTTCCAAGAACATGAATGTGTTTGTTCCAGCAACGAGTTTTCCTCTGCGTTTCACTGTGAAAGAGGAACGGCTTGTTTGGATGCAGCAGCTGAAGTGCTGAGCTGTAAATGTTGAACGTCCTATTGAATGCCCTTCCAGGCCTCCAAGTCACAGGCTTATATTTTCAGCAGCGCACACATAAGCACTATCTTTTCCTCTGAGAGACTTGAAGTATTGTGCTTAGGTCATCTTTGGAACGTTGTATCTTAAACCACATTGATTCCCGACTCTATTAACGAACTTCAAGCTTGTGCTGTTAAAACGCTTGGCACTAGACAGCTGTTCAATGAATCTGCGCAGCCAAGATCAGTGTTTTGAATTGTTATAACATGCAGATTGAGATGATGGAGGAGGAGAAACTTGGTGACGGTGAGGAGATCTTTTCTAATACTCTTGATCTTTGCCTCACCTTTGTCTCTCTCCCTTCTTCCGTCTCTCCTTGCTCTCATTTATATTCCCAGGTGTGTTATGTCGGGGGGGGATGTGGAGGTGTACCTGTCCCAGGTGCATGATGGTAGTGTTTCGTCAGGCTTCCGGGCGCTGTATGAGGAGCGTCTGCTGCTGGACGTCACACTGCTGATAGAGGAGCACCACTTCCAGGTAAAAAAACAACAACACATGTTGCATTTATGCATGCTTTGTGCTTTATGTGGAAACAAACACTGCAGAGGGCAGGCAGGCAAAATGATGTCATTGCGTCCAGAACGTCTGGGTGCATTGACCACATTTGAGAGTTGCACGTGAGGTCTTTGGCAGAAAAATCTATGAAGGTCACTGAATACACTGGCCGGTACCTTTTTTGAGGAACGACAGCTACGTCCCTCAATATCAAGCATGGCACTTAACCCCCAAACTGCTCAGTAGCCAACAGGCTGAACCTGGCAGGTCCCAGGTGTGAGCATGTGTGAAAGAATAAATAAATAAAGGGTTAAAACACACCAGTTGTATATATTGTTAGAGTAAGTGTGTAAATATTTACCCCCCACCAGGCCCACAAGGCCCTCTTGGCCACCCAGAGCGACTACTTCCGGGTCATGTTCACAGCTGACATGAGGGAGAGGGACCAGGACAAGATCCACATGAAGGGGCTGACGGCCGCAGGGTTCGGCCACGTTCTCCGGTTCATGTACTACGGCTCACTGGAACTCAGCATGCCCACCGTCCAAGAGATCCTGCAGGTAACGCATACACTTGGTGTTGGGGGCGTTACGTTATGTGTAATAACTAGAGATTGTCAGTGATTTTAATTTGTGTGAATCTATGTCTGTAAAGTAAAAACCCAATGAATATTTTGGTGAAGACCGTGGTCCCTTTACAGTGCTAATCCCATCTGAATCAAATTCTCTGTGATTTCAGATGTCTTTTTTTTGTGTGTCTTCGTCCTGTCATGGAACATGGAGGCAGTCGTGGAATCTAGAGGAAGGTTTTG
>OMOT01008086.1:12877-25516 GCA_900312575.1 Acanthochaenus luetkenii
CCTCCTTCCCCAACACAAATACATGCTGAACGCTGACATGCACAGACACTTTCCACCGGACAACAACATCCACCCCACCAACCTCCAGCAGCTGTTTGTTGCTGATGCCTCACTCACCCCTGGGCTCCGTTGCAGTAGTAATGGCAGAGATCCTCCACCACACATTTGTGTAGATGCATACATCTGGCAGATCCACTATTCCGCTTCACAGAGTGCAACATCGTGCGCTGCATGATCAAAACTGAGACAGTACAGCGCCGTGTAAGAGTTTACAAAAAAATCCCCATGAGTGTGCAGCTTAATTGCAATGCACAATTCAATTCCGTGCACCATATGTGGATTCGTGTGAGTCTCCAGACTCCCCAACATGGTCAGTCATGTCCGTCACTCATGGTCATCTGTGCCTGTGTGTGAATATGTGTGCGTGCCCGTGTTGTTGTTGTATGAGTCATCATTATTTGTCAGGGTTCATTTAAGGGCTCTAAAAAACAAACATATTCCTTTAAGGTGGACGGCCACATCTGATTTCCCGCCGTGCACCGAGGGATGTCAGATGATATCAGGGGCCTGATTGGTCAGGCAGCCAGTTGATGAGTTGATGCAGCTTGGGATGTGAGAATGGTCCGTGACGTTGGAGGGCTGCATAGCCACATTGTCTTTTCCGTCGATGCATTTGCTCTGAAGCGCATGTAACATTAACATTCAACGTGTACAATTGCAACAGATGACACATATATACAAGCACATATATATAATGTATAGACAGACAGACAGACAGATATACATATATACGGAGTACGTATACTGTGTGTATATATAGGCATCATTCCACAAGGCGACACAAGGTGAACTGGTGTCACTGACCCCATTTTGCTGAAGGGGTTGTTCCAACTCAGTTCCTTTACAGATAATGGATTTCTATACCGCCAGCTTCTCTGCAGCACTTTCAATTAGCAACCTGGTGCACCGTGTTCTAGCTAATAAATTCCACTTCAATGTTCTGTATCATCTGTTACATCTGTTCCATACCACGCAATCTGGTTATTATATATATTATAATATGAAAGTGTTATAATGTGTAAAACACAATATGATGTATGTTTATATTATAATACTTTCACAATATACCGTATATATATACTGTATATAACACTGTTGGCCTGTCAAAGGAGAACAACACTGTTTCCCCACCACTGGCTTTGTTTACACGGTGATTTAATGGGTTGAAGATATCATGCTGCTATTTATTGTCTGAGCTTGAGATATAAGGATTATTAATACATGTATTTTGAGGCTCTTAAAAGGTTTCTTTATCTTTCTAATGTTTGCAAATACTGGAGAAAGGCAGAAAGGTTTTCAATGTACAAGTCAAACATATGTCAACGTGCCCTTTAGATGGTCAAATACAGTTTGTGCTTAAGATTGCATCTGAAGATCTTAAACGTCTTCGACATCAAATTACCAGATGTGTAAACACATTTTTACTGTATTTTCATTCACATTTACATTTGAGACATTTAGCTAACCAGACATTTATCCAGAGCAGCTTATAACCTCACAGTTATACCGTATAACCAATCAATGGTAAGGAGGGAAGGGGTCAGAACCGTATTACTCTGACAATGAATATAGCAGATGTTCCTGTGTCCCGTGAACGACCCTGTATGACAGTGAAATGCTTGGCAGGGAAATAAGAGCCGCGGAGGTAGACAGGATTATAGCATGTAGCTTAAGAGATGATGGGAGATGCGGTTCAGAAGGGAGAAAGAAGTATTTCTTGAAGAGATACTTCACGCCAAATGTGACAAGCTCTTATTCTCCTCTGTGATGAAACTGAATATTACGTTCAAATCGTTCATTTTATACACTAAGCGTTTCATGTCACTGTCACTGCGCTCTGCAGGCAGGGATCTGTTGAAGAATACAGAAATACACAGAACCTGAATCTTGCAGGATTTGCATAGTACATCCATAGTAGTAAAGATAAAGACACGGTGTCATGGAGTCTATTTTCTGCCTCTGTTCAACAAAGAGTCATTCAAATGGCCTGTCAAAGGAGCTCTTTGCTCCGCCGCACACGGCTGGAGCGCAGGGAACACGGCAACATAGGGAAGAATCTAAATGTTAGAGGATGAAAAGACAGGATACCTTTGACAACCTACCACTACTGTGATCAATTTGTAGCAGGTTCTACTGTGTGACGGTTAAAAATACACACGTTCACTATCAATTTCACAACTCTCTCTCTCTCTCTCTCTCTCCCATCCCATTGTTGTCATGCATATGTGGTTTAGATCTGAATATGTCCATATGTGTGGACTGGAGATCTTTCCTCACTGCTCAGTATTTCAAGGTGCAAAGAGACTCACGTGATGGTAATGTCAATATCTGCGTCAGCTCTAATGAGGGCGCTTGGTGTCAGTAACTGCACGGCAATTGTTGATCTATACCAAATGCTGGGAATAATAAGCCAGACTCACACGTGTGATGAAGCGACGCGAACGTTTCTGATATACGTTTTTCTTCATATGTTTCCATGAAATCTGATTAGCATATTACCACATAATACATTATTCCAGATTTAAAAAATACTGTGACAATGCTGTGACTTTGCTCAGTATGTATTTGGAATTGTTAGCGTTAAGTGATCAGATCCGGTAAGGATATAGAAGACAGTCTGTGTGTGGATTCTGAAGGCACTTCCCATCTGTATGGCAGTATGACTTCTGTGGTTTCTGACTCAGGGGCAGAACACACACGTCACACACACACACACACACACACACACACACACACAAAACAAGCGGAGACACACTTGGTGCCTCTACTATGGGGGAGTAACATTTTGGCTGCTTTTTCGCATCTATAATAGTCCACCAAAGCCTTTGACCAAATGTTTATTTGCTTCACACCAGAATCAAGTGGCAAACACGATACAATCTGCTCTTTTAATGGGAGTAGATTCAGCACACTGGGAGGCATTTTCACCTCCATTTCTGCTTCCCGGTCACCGTGATCCTAATTATCAATTTAAAGGTCACATATTGTTCCGTTTTCACGATTTTACTTTCAATTCTCTGGCTCCGGATAAGAATAATGTTCTTCGTGATGGTTTTGCAAATAAATATAGTTTGGGCAAAGGATTATTTATTGAGCAAATTTGAAGACTGAGTCCTCACACGCAGAGCAGTCACAATACCGAACCCTGATTGGCCGACAGTAACAGCTCCTGTAATTCAAACCTTTTGAGTGGAGGCCATGTTTTCATGTTCTGTCTACAATTGTATTTGTTGTAGTTGTTGAATTGTGAATTATGTGTCAATTCCAATATCTGTTGTATATATATAAGTCCAGTTGTGATGCTTTCACTTGAGTTGGTACGAAACATTAGAATTCCAACAATAGGGCTCCTTTAAAATATGACATCATGCCTCTTTGCATGAAGGTGTACCCGTCGAAATGTAGTTCTCCTTTAATGTCGGCATGCTGTGCCCATTTGCTCCGTACCACAATGTTCTGGAAACAGAGGGGGAAAGCGTGAGATAGATAGACTCAAATAGATGGATTCCGCTGCCTAGCATGGGTACAAATGAATCAAAGGCAGTGAGTTTGACATAATCGCAGGAAGGCACTCTGTGGAGAGATCAAAAGTAACAAATCTACACCTGTGTGGCGCCGGGGTCGGCCGGCTCACTAAGGGGAACACGACAGCACCTCCTATTCTACAGGGACAGCAATACAAATATGATATGACCGGGTCAGGATCGATTTCTCATGACAGTCTTATTTGTAAGCCCCTGGTATTTCAAGGTTCACGGCAGCGAGAGCCCCAGAGGGGAGGAAGAAAAAAAACGTGGGATTGAAAACTCGTATTATTTGCCGAGGCGATGTGTTAAAGTGTTTCATCTAAGGAGAATGATGTCTTACATCCTTAACACACCATCACACCAGCGCAAATGGAGAGGTGGAGGGCGTCCTATCAGTCACAAGAGCTCTGACCTCTGAACCCGGTTTTGTTCGTTGGGACTTTATGTATATCTTACTTGTCTATGATAACTAAACGTATGCTGTGTTCATGATAACTCCACTTGAAACATTGCCTCTAACCTCAACCAATGGCAAAATATGTCTAAACATTTCATTTGAATTAATCTGAAATATATTGATGGTAGCCACAGAAATCATTGAAAAGTAAAAACCCGAAATCATTTTTACGCTACAACCACGTCACTTTCAACGGGTTTAATGTGGACAGAAATGGATATCAAGTCAGATCACACACTGAGAATAAGATTTGCCAATCATACCTGAAATTTGAACTGAGCAAAGAGCTTAATCCTCTTTCAGCCCTGTTCTTCACAAAGCATGTAATAATGAATGGATGCAAGAAGACCTGTGTGCAGAACTCTTTGGGTACAGTATGTGTTTACTTCCTGATGGAATTAAACCCCCGACCTTTCTGGTACTACTGTTGCAAATTCAACTCTCATCCTCAGTCCACTCTTGCCGTTCCATGCGAGGAGCGATTAGAATCAATAAATAACACAGGCTTGCGCCGCACAAAATATTCCAGCAAATTACAATGTATTGTTCTCTACACTTTGACTGAAGTTCTCCATTTTTAATTGGCAGAACATGAGAGTCCCTCTGGGTTTTATTTTCAATTTCCCAGTGACTAAGTTGATTAAAGAGCATAATCATCTTCATTCCGTTTTAATCTATTAAAGCAGTGTAATTCATTTCTGCCAACTTTCTTCTATCTCAAGAACTTCAGTAATACAGTATATGGCACCAATGACATCTGACTCTCTGGGGATGTTTTCCTTCTGTTTCCTGTGGGAGACAGAAAGCAGATAGAAGTAATGATGGACTGCAAACGCCATGTAGCGCCTTTCCGTGTCTGGACTGGTACACGGCACACCTTTCTCCCCTTGCACATTCAGGTGCCGTTAGAGGGTTGCGGATACAACACATCTGAGTCACTTTTTGACCCGACATGACGGGTGGATTCAATTCCACCATCGAGGCTTTACTTTACAAAGAGATTCTCCTCGGCTCGACTCGCCGGCACTCAGCCGTTGATGAAAGTCATGCCCCTTTGAGAATCTGTCGACAGTGTGGCATGTTTCATCGATTGAAACATGAAGAAAACCGTGAAGCTCGAGATGTTCCATTTGCTACCTGCATGGGGGGGAAATGTCAACGAGTTCCTATAAAAGTCATCCGAGGGGGTTTATGTGCAATATGTTTTAAAAGACATTGCAGAGCAAAACAATGTGCAGATGAAAACCAAAATACAAAATGTGTTACATTTCAGTGATTGGTGGTGAGATGGGATGTTTTCCTGCTCAAAGTGCGGTGACGTCATCGGTACCCATCTGGCAGTCAAAGTAGGGTTTTTGATATGTATATTCACTGAATCTATCATCTTTGTTTCACTGTCTCGTGATTTCATTAGCAGCAATTAGACGACGAGAGACATTTTGTAATAATTGCCCGCAATTATTGGACAGGCGGCCCCCTATTAGCATTTTGCTTGTCTGGCGGTTTAAAAGTGCCCCGTAATACGCCAACAGTAATAGGTCTACCATGAGCAATTACCTTTAAAGGGATGATAATGACAGACTAACTAGAAAACAATGTACCTGCTCCTTCAACAAGAGGACAATTGTTGCTGCGTAGCCGAAAGAGGAAAAGAGAACGCGTGTTATGTTCCCGCGCCGCACGCTGTTTTCTCGACGTATACGATACGCGCTCTGGTGTCGATTCAACGGCTTGTAACTGAATATGAGTTAGCATCCTTTCAAACGTTGTGTAAGTGCACATCTGTGCATCTAAGAGGGAAAACGTGGCAGACCAGTGATCAGAGTACGGACACCGGTATAAATCACCCAAACCCTTTTAATACAAAGAATCCAGCAGAAAGGGCTTGAGGTGGGAAAGAACATTCAAATGTTCTCCCTGTCAAGTGAAAATCATAATATAGACTTTCAGGCCAGCGCTGGAATAGAGTCACTTTCCCGCTGGCCACTAGCAGAGAGCTGTTATCGACCAATACGGTCGCCCCTCTCAGTGGGCCTTGTTGGATTCTTTGAACTGAGCCAAGGGAGATCATGACTCAAAATCGAAAATGTCTGCTTCCACCGCTTCTCTAAATCCCAGTTTATGATTAGATAGATGTCTTTGAGTCTCAGGCGATGTCCTCCAGGGCATGTTGTATATAGTTCAAGTATATTTTTTGTCTTTCTGAACGTCTCAGACAAACTAAAGCTAAAGGCCATGTATTCTTGTCCCGCCACCATAGCAACACAGTCTGTTTTGACTCTTGTGGAAATGATGAGGAGGAAGTTGGTCACCTGACTTCATTTTCCAATGAGATTGCAACCCACTGAGCCGAGGACCTGGTGGACAGCCTGCTACACTTTCCCGCCTCCGTCCTAGTAAAGACTTCCATCTGCTAGTTGGAATCTGATCTAATCGTCTTTATTGATATAGCCCTTTTATACATGGATGTCTCAAAGGGCTTCACATTGCATCATTTATACACACTACATCATATATCTACATCATAAACATTCTACGTAATTATACTACATCATATACACCATATATACACAATACTGCACACAAACACATCTATGGGCAATTTAGAAGCATATGAACAAGAATATGATGCTGAAGAAAGAAAGAAAGAAAGAAAGAAAGAAAGAAAGAAAGAAAGAAAGAAAGAAAGAAAGAACGATATTTAGGTTTTCCCCTTGATTATTTAGCAATTAATCATTTACTGTTATGCGAGCGCCATCTGCTGTTTATTGTTGTAAGGACAAATACCTGACCCTGCCACTAGAGGGACACTGCACTGCGCTGATGGTTTGTGTCACCTGATGTCGAACAGAGCAGATCTGGGAGCTGCGAAACCATTTGCATGGCGGAAATGCCAATTACAACTCACTTGATAAACACCCGACCATAAAATGTTATGTCATGCAGCGTTAGAAACCATTTCTGCGGATCAACACATGTTTTGTTTCTTTTATCTCCTAGTTAAAGCCACACATGCTCCAGCACTATCATCATTCTAACTTATCAGACTTGATAAGTCAACCATATAGTCCTGCCTCTGTCCAATAGTGACCCTGCGACAACTGCCACCCTTCAGCAGTCATAAAAAAAGTACAAGAACAACATCATGTGCAAGCACGTGCAGCAACTGATTATGTAATAACTGTAACATGTCAAAGTTATCACATTATTCATCAATATTATTAATTGTATTATCATCATTGGTTAAAAATGTGTTGCACCCCTTGAGGAGTCATAATCACCTGTCCATGTAATAATGGGATGTTATATCATCCAGCAACTTTATCACATTAACAGCTTTTATTGCATTTTCTACCCACTTAGAGGCACGTTTTGTCACATTTTGTCACATTTTGTCACGTTTTGTCACATTTTGTCACATTTTGACAAGTTATTACATGATCAATTCTGAGACCTTGCAATGAAATGCAATGCTGTATTTTATGTCACGCTACACTTGCAAATTGATTGATGATAATGTAAGTTTATGTTGAATTTAAATCCATCTTGAAAAATATTGAGGCGATTTCATCTTACATCCTTTCACAATGTTTTCTTTTAAAATCTGTTCCCCAGTATGGAGATACTTGAAAAGCCGTGCTGTGATGCACTGATGAGACTATTGAAAACAAAAGCACATGATTAGACTACACATAAGGCTTCATATGACCAGTACAGGCCAATAAGGATGATAATGCGTGAACCAATGGGAATGGAAGGGCAGACGTACAGGCCACACTGTTCAAGGGTTATCTACTCTCCAGCCAATCCAGTGACTTTCCCCGTAATCACATGATGCCCTTAAGACTTTGGGTACTGGATGCTGAGTGATCAATAACAAACACTGAACTCAAGGTTTTGAACCGTGAAACAGCCATAAGTAACTTGACCCCTAACTTGGTTTTCTGGTCTGAAACCTTTTCATTTTTGTGCGATGACCTCAACTTCTGAAAATGTGATTTGTATTATGTTTGTGTTATTAGAGAATGTTCAGACGTCACCTTATAAAATGTGTATTTTCTGTTTTCCAAATGTTGAAAAGACTAAATGTATTTTGATACATTTAGGTAATATTTAATTAGTGAGAGGATTTGATTTTTGTTTATTTCTATCAAAATCTTAAGCTAATTGCCTTCATCTTTTGAAAAGTGTCACAATTTATCGACGCAACGTCTGAATTGTGTTGTTTCTTCCCCCTGTAATTAGCAGGATCAAGTGGAGATAGTCTGACAATAGAAAACAGGGTAAGTTTACTTTTTAACTTTTACTTTCTATTTCCCACAGTAATCCTCTTTGGCAACAGTGTGTTTAGCACCGATATGAGGCCAAAATGTTAAACATTAAGCCGTAGCCAGACAAGGATCAGGACTGGGCTGCCTGAGGTAAAGGTGGTGTGATCCACCTGATGTCCACATGGTTATAGTAGGGCAGTGATCTTTGAATGTTGGTGGGAGGTTGGCATGAGGTCGGCAGTAAGCATGCCATGTTCATTCTACATACCCGGCCAATCAAAATGCCAAGCTATATTTGCCAGCATCGGCAACACCCACTCTTCATAGGTGTAAAGAGCTTTAGCACTATATAGACTCCTGTTTGGGAGCCACCTTTATCTTACTGAATGTTCTTCCTGGTTTTCTCCTGTTGAGTATGTAACGTTTTCCAAAATGCTGCATTTTGGAGGAAAAGAATGAATGTTTTTGTTACCGTATTGCATTTGTGTGAGTTTATTTATATATATTTGAGTAGATATACATTACTGTAACAATCTTTTACAACCGGCTACAGTTTAACACTGAAAATGCAAAAGGCATTAACCTACCGATAAGATAGGTTTTGCGTTGAGCACATCAGTGTGTTGTTGGTTGGTAGAAAGATCCATTCATACGATGGCGTATGAAGAACATTTCTGGAAAGAGATAAAACTTTTTGAATGCAGTGTTTGCTTTTGCAAGAGATTTGTAGAGTTTTGCATTTTGTGTTTGTGGTTTTGTGATTTTTGAAAAAGTGTGTAAGCAAATGAAAAAAAAAACGGTCAAAATAAAGTCAACATCTGCGGTGTAGATAAAGTTCTCACCACCTTGACGCAGTTTCCTGTAACAAAGATAAGGAGCTACGCTGTTTGCCTTTTAGAGTCAAATGGCTATTGAAAGGTCAATGGCAGCAATAGACTGGAAGACCAGTGCTGATAAGAGCAGTAGGTAGTGTATCATACCAGACACATGAGGCTATATAAATAGAAATACTCTTAACAACCACACTGCACGTGAGTCTTTGTGTCTCCGAAATAGAAACATTTTCATTCGCTGAATAAATAGTAGAATCCGTATGGACACGGAGCAGGAAACGGGAAATGTTGCTTCCTCTGATTATAAGCTAAATGGGAGAAGGTGGCTCCAAGATGGAACTGTTTTTTATTTCATCGTGATCCGTCCTTTTCTCTCTGTTTTGTATGAGACTTATGTGACTTGGCGAATGCTGAAGAACAAAGGAGCTGGGAGATTGTGACCCAGTGCCACACCCTCAGGCCTTCATGGCACCCCTTTATTCAGCCGGCTGATACCCCAGAATCCCCTTTCATCTTCCATGGCATAGTGATGGAGAGCTTGTGAAAAGGTTGTGTATAGCCCGAGTACCCAGAATGCACTGAAGCAGAGGAACTGGGCAAAGGTGGTGGAGGGGGTTTGGCGAAAATGTGGGCAAGCTGCGGGACAATTAACACTTAATAATACAAAGGGACGGATGCCACAATTACCCATAATGCACTGCACTCGCGATTATGCATTACAGAAAAGAACTACCATCTTTACGAATGGGTTACAACATTTCAAAGATTTTCTATATGTATCGTGGCAATCACACAGGATTGAGGAAGGAAAATAGTCAAGCTCTAGTTTTGATAGATCAATTTACCCTCTTTTCCTTGAGATATAATCCAACCCCTCCCAGTCTAACAGCATAATCTATGACAGGCGTGATCTGGTATTCGTTTGAAGTGTCGTAGCATCCTGCTTTCTCTGCTGATGCGGCGGGGACCTCCTCGACGCCAGCGCCAACGCCGCTGGTTGCTGGGAGCTATTTGCTATATGGCGAGGCATTTTCATGGTTATTATGATCCACATAAGCTAATATATAACTCTTGATTTCAGCCTCCGTGTTAACGCAGGTGTTACTGTCAGCGCGCTAGAAGAAGCAGTCTAATTCTCCCTCTGACTCTCTTTCACACACACTTTCTCTCTTTTTCCCCATTTCTCTTGTTCACTCTCTCTCTCATTAACACATGAAATATTGAAGTGTTAAAGAACCTGTTATAGTTGGTCTTCTTAACGCACCCATGAGTAGATTAACACACACACACACATATGCACACTCAAATAGAGAGCGAGAGAGAGACACACGTGTGCAAACACACACACCTTCTGCTGTTTGCTTTTATGCTCAGGCACTAGGACTGCCTAAACTTACATGAGGGAGAAACGTGTTCATTTGGGGAACACACACACACGGAGACGCGCCTCAAACATGCTTATTTTGTCCTGAGGCAGAGAAGAATCCTATTGTTGGGTTGCTGTGATGGTGTAGTAGTCGGTGGCCCTCGGGAGCTCCCGGTAGCCACCCTTCCCTCTTTCACTCCCTTTCCCCTTTGTGACGACTTATCTACGTTAACCACATGGCCCACTGAAATGAGGATAAAGTACGTCTGACCGATGTTTTTCCGTGGGTCGCAGCGACGTGAACGTATTTGAATGCGGCTTTGGGGCCACAACAGCACGTTTGTAAAGAGGTCACGGGTGAGGCTCTGTGCCATTCTGTCCGAACGTGGCCTCGGCATCCTTTAAGAGAGAGATGAAATGGGTGAGGAGGAAAAAGAAACACTTCAGTTGGTGGAAAAGTGGACTTTCCTCTTTGACCGGCTTCTTATCCTGTAAGACATGTTGTATTTGTTCGAGCCTTCTGCATAAACCGACACAACTCCAATTTAGAAATGAGATGCTGACTTTTCAACCCTCAATATACTTCCACGCTTCATTTATTTGGTACCAAAAAAATAGTTACATTGCTCCAGTGAAATATACAGATATGACATTTGTATTTCATCATTCAGTCATCACTGCCATTTTAGCAGTGTGATTCTCATTCTATTGAAAGTGGAACACATTTAAAGTCAGCCAATTTGAATGTGCTGTCTGGAAACCCTAATATCTACAAGATGACTTATACATCCGTACACAGTACTAACATTCAAAAACTCACTGTGAGCCTGGAACTAAAACAGCGACCGTGTGTTTCAGATCGTGTGACGACACGGTAAGTATCATACTGTCATATTTCCATGTGTATTTCCATAAATGTCGATATTGGGCGTGTTTATTAATTAACTTGAGTAATTGGGGCTTTGCTTCCCTCCCCATAGCATTTTCTTTAAAGCCATAAAACTAAGTGATAAATTCAAGGCTTTGAAGTTGAACCTTGGATGACAACCAGAAATTAATCCCCACATCACATCTTCATACGGTGCCGCACTCATTTCTGCTCTGCATATCCGCACTACCTCCCTTGCCAAAAACAACAACAACAACAATGAATACAATACCAAAAATAATTACTCCAAAAAAGGATTTTAATTCAACTTAATTGAAAATAAATGCTATTTGATTGATGGGCTCTGTGTTTTTGTCTGCCAAATTTGCTCTGGGTCATGAAGCATCACTCAATATTGCAGGCCGCAAAGTGGCGGCAGTCGATGCTGAGTAAATCCACTTTTATTTTGGAACTTTTTGACAGTCAAGTTGAATCAACTCTCGATTTGTGTTAATCTCCCTGGATAAACAACTTAATTTCATATAGTGTTTTCTCCGTTTTGCACAGTTGTGAATATTGATCAGAATATCTACCCAACCTGTGTGTGTGTGTGTGTGTGTGTGTGTGTGTGTGTGTGTGTGTGTGTGTCAAAAGTTGCACAACAAAGCAGAACATTAAGTTGTACAAGTGTGTTTTATTATGCTGCACATCAGCTATGGCTGTTTGTCCACTAAGCAAAGAGAGTTAGCTGCAACAAAAGTACCCAACTGGGTCACAGAGATTCTTGCAAAACATGTTTCCATGTTGTTGTTGTTCCGGGCGTTGAACCTGTCCGTTCACATGATCTGGACCGACCGACGTGCGGTGGGGCCCTGCAGGATCTGCACACTCCTCCCTGCAAGCCACACCTCTACACTGACCTACAGTTCAACCACTGTATCAACATCACATAGGCTGTTGTGCCAATAACCCCGTTTCCAAAAACATAGCTATATATAAAAAGGTACTGGTCCAGGAGTGTGGAATTAGGTTGTGCAAGTGGTGCAGCCTACTGGGATACGTTTATTCAAGTGCTGCTGGTAAACACATCATAGATATATATACCTGTTTCCCTAACACAAACATCACTATGATAAATACCTATAATATTCTATAATATTCTATAGTATTAATCATATTAATAGTCAGGTTGTACTCGGGCTCCAGGCTCCTGGCTCCAGGCTCCAGGCCCCAGGCTCCAGGCTCCAGGCTCCAGGG
>OMOT01008099.1:3071-13560 GCA_900312575.1 Acanthochaenus luetkenii
GAAGCAAATGTGCTTCTTTGGCTAATCTAGTCTACACAGAGATGTGGCCAGATGGCGTCGGAAAACACCCAGACCCCTTCACTTTCCACACAGTGTTATAGCCTTCATGTGAAATATATATATATATATATTTCCATACATTTACACACAATATCCCACAAAGCTGAAACACATTTTAATAATTTGTTGCTCATTTATTAAAATAAAAACATTTGAAATGTCATTTACAGAAGTATTCAGACCCTTTATTCAGTACTTTGTAGAAGCCCCTTTGGCTGCGATTACAGCTTTGAATCTTCTTGGGTTAGCCTCTACCACCCAGTGTTGTGCCCCTGGATTCTGGGCAGTTTCTCCCGCTCGTCAGATCGGATGGGAAGCGTCAGTGAACTGTGATCTTCAACAGGGTTCAAGTCTACCTCTGTCCCAGTCCCTGCCAACTGAGAGGCTTCACCATAGCGTGATGCTGCCACCGCCATGCTTCACTGTAGGGACGGTATTAGCCAGGTGATGAGCGCTACCTGGTTTTCATCAGATGTAGCGCTTGGCGTTCAGGCCAAAGAGTCACATTTCTGTCTCATCAGACCAGATCATCATTTTCCTCCGATTTTCCTTTTTTACTGGTCTATAAGACAACAAAGTGAAGTGAAGGGGTGTGAATACTTTTCAAAGCCACTGTATATTATCATACATGGAGAAAGAAATAAGTGCAGGTGTACCGAGGAGCAAATGGAGAACCAACATGTTAACGTCCCTGAACCCTTTAACATGTGCTGTGAAAACGGATACCTAATGAATGTTTAAATACTTACGAAATTAACACATTAAAACAAAAATCAGTCTTTAAACAAATTCACATATATTCTTCTTCTTGTCCTGTTAATTGTACTGTGACAAGGGACATGGTATCCATTTTCTAGTTCAGAAATCTAAGCACTACTGGGAGTCAAGAAAACATGGAATTCCCCAAATCAGCCATCCATTGTCAATGGAGCTCCAGAGTGTGTTAATGGCAACCAAGACATTAATCTTGGTTGCCTGGTTTCTAGCTTTGGGAGAAAGTTATCTGTGCTTGAACTGTAAAATACCGTTGGAATAATACAGAAATCCTGTTTGGGATGGATTTTCCTATTGACTAACTTTGAAAGATCTTAAACATGTCTGCAGTTGTCAGATTAATAGATTTATTCTTCTTCCTCCCCGCATTAGCAAAATACTTGAATGTTTCCATTCTGGACTGAGTTTCTTACTGGACCCTCCTTGATCATCCTCCTTCACTGTCCATCATCAACAGATGTTAATTTGTCGATCTTAAATCCCAAAACTGTTTATTTATTACTGTTCCGAGTATGGGGACACAGAGTAATTTGGTGAAACAAACGCTAAGCAAAACAAAAAAACAACTGACTAACAGTTCACGATGGAGGATGATCTGATAGGCCTCAAGAAAGTCATTCTAACAGCTTGTCATATTTTATTGCGCGGCCTAAGGGCCGTTAAATAAATAGGATTTTTTGCGCGTCAACATCCCAAAAACTAAGATCCAGCAGCCTTCGCCATTTAATGATGCGTGTAACAACCAGCCATACTGCTCAGCCTTGAGCAGCTCTGGTTTAAGACTTGCTGCTGTCCCTAGCCAATTAGAGAACACAGCAACATACACCCAGGGTGCCCATGTCTCAATGACTACGATACAAAAACACGCTGTTTACATGCAGCAGTTAACACAAACGCTGGAGCCGTCTCTAAAGGCAAACATGGCAGGCCTTGCTTGTGACCTCTGGAATATTCAGCATGTGAGAGATAGGAAACAAGTGTTGAGTAAATCACTGTAAACCGTGACACCCCTCTGGTGTAATCGGCCCGTTGGCCGGAGAGATACGGAGTTTGCCCAAGATTAACAATTGATGATTGATGATCCTGGAGACGCACTGCGTTTGGACATTTGTTCACTCATCTTTACACATCCCGAGCAGGGGGAGATCTGTGACAAACCATCCATAGCATGTGAACCGCAGCCAATGTGAAAGACAGGCGAGCAGAGCAGAGGTTGGGACTTGCATCCTGTAGTGGATGTCAGCAGACCTGCCGTCACTACAGGGGAACACAGGGCAGCTGAAAGAAGGAAAAGATTCTCTCTCTGGTCTCGGTCTATCACGCCACTCCTTCTCCCCACGCATACATTCTCCTCCCAAACTATCTCATAGCTCCATCTATCATTTGTTTCTGTTTTCAGTAGGTTATCTCAGAGGCAGCCAGAGAGAGGGCCCATCGCTATGGTAACCACTCCAGTCCCTGGACAGCATCCAGGGTTGTAAAAGTGAAGAGCTCAGTGCCGTTACGACCACGGTCTGTTTCCGTCAGTATAAGAGAGCAGGAGAATATGTCTAAGTCCAAGGATGAGGAAGGGTGAGAGGAAGAGTGTGAGACAGAGAGGAAAGGGTAAGTCGATAGGGACAAATGAGGAGAAGAGGCAATATTAGGTCAGAGAGCAACAGACTGAAAGGAAACAAGGAAGCAGCCAAGATCATGTATGTTGTTCAATTTGTCGACTGGTTCTTTCCTCCAAAACACACGGTTACATCACACAGTGCGTGGGAAATGTCCCCAAACTAACACCGAGCTCCAAAGAGTCTCACTTATCTCTAACTTGCCACTTACGAAGATATTAATCATCAGCGCAGCATCACTCCAACATCTGTTGAATCCAGACGCCAACACGCTCGGTCTCATTACTGGAAGAAACACAAACATACAACAGGCACTGCACTGCGTTTGATGGAAGATAAGTACAAAGGGTACAAGGGTTTTTTAACAAAAAATATGGAAATTGACATCATACACTCATTACTTAGAAGACATGTACGCTCTTAATGAACAAAATCCTTTGAAGCATTTACACATTCATTGTTTTGATAATATACTGATTACTGTCTTTTGACGGATGCCTGTGAGGTCCAAACAAAAGTGTATTTTGTTTTGTATTCTGAGGTTCCATATTAATAGATAACTATGGTTATTGAAAGACAAGACCATATCCGTTTATGTCTACAATTGGAAATCATCAGCTCAACATGAAACAAGGCCTCAAAACCAAACTCTTTCTAAAATATCTCCTCAACAGCAAATTTCTAATGAATGAAAGGAATACTTGTCTTGAAGCCTTTGAAGCATTTAGCTGACCGCTGTTTATGACAAGAAAGAGAAAATACAGTAACAAAAAAACAAAACAAAAAACTTATAGCAACCACAAAATATTTTATTCACATGAACGTATCTTTCACAGAGACACAACAGGGGAGGGCGGGGGCGAGACAAAGGATTTCTTGGTATTCTACAAGTAACTTGTACTGTCTACCACTGGCACCATCTCTTCTATTTAATGGTTTTCTACCTCCAAAATCTCCCCCAAAATGTCAGCATGTTACAATGACGTAAACAAACAAACAAAGCTATGTGGCTGAACCAATATGAAAACAAGCTGAATAAAGTTAAGGAAGGTGGGGTTCATACCCTGCAGACACTGTGCGGAGTGAATCAAGGAGACTGACAGGAAACCAAATTAATCACAACCAAGAGTAGCTGTCCTCAGCTAAATCTACTTTCCGCTGCAGTCCAAGACGAGAAATGACGAGAAAGGGAGCACAGTACTGGTTGTTTGAGGTGGGATTCAGGGGTTTTTAAAAAAACCTCAGGGGGGTTTCAGGGTTGGCAAGCAGCTTAGCTCCAAATAGCTCCACTATTTTCCAAACGTTGATGTAAACAAGTGTGTGTGCTGATGAAGTGGCGGGGTGATGGTCTGCCTAAGCAGCATCCTCTATGGATGGAGTATAATCCCACTGTGTATTCTGTGGTGGGCCAGGTCCTGCTGGCGATGAAAACACCAGAAGAACCACAGTTGATTATTGAGCATCATGGTCTTTTCAAGTTCTCTGTGAACATTTCCACATTGCAACATTTGGTTGGCAATGAATTGAGTAGTTGCAGGAACAAAACCAATAGAAAGAAATGCCTCTCCACTGTACTGGATGAAAGACCTGTATTTGTTTTAAAAGGCTTTTTGATTTGATTGCAGGTTAGACTTCGTTGACCTCTGATGCTCCATTCTCACTTGTTTAGCCATGCTTCAGGGCAGAGTTCTGGGCTGAGCTGAATACAGACAGGGCTCTCAGGTAGCGACAGAGGTGACAATCTGGACCAACTCCCCGTTCTCTCCCTGGATGGTACCCTGGATGGCCTCTTTTACCTCCATGTCCCCCTGCAGGTCTGGGGCCAGCTCAGCAGCCTGAGACACAAAGGACAGAGGAGGGGAGAGAGGAGAGGAGAAAGACAAGAGGTAAGAGAGTTAAGTAAAACAAGGCAGTAAACATGTTGTTGCCCACGAATGATGCGCTCCCCCTCTGGGCTGTCTCCTTACTGCTTCCCTGAGGGCAATCAGTGTCATTTTGAAAATGCCGGAACACAACAGTGACATGCACCATTCACCCAAGGTTCGTCAAAAGGAGGAGAAAGAGGGAGATGGTAGGTGAAGGGGAGCGACAGGTGGAGAGAGACACAACATTTGTGTTTTAGCATGCTCATCTCTGTTCTAGATGTCAGACAGAGGGAGGTATTGTCTGGGTAAACCCCCTTAAAAGATGAGAGGATCATGACTCAGTCTTGGAGGACGACCATGAGGAGTGACTCACTCCTTCCTCAAATGCACGCCAAAGGTTCCCTCAAACACACCTGCATCCAGTGTGCTGTCACTAGACAACAGCATTGACTGGAGCACAGCTGCACCACAGCAGCACACACAATGCAACAGCACAAAGTTAGGCCAACATACTGTAACCATTGATGGTAAAGGAGGCCAAGTAAAGCTCAGATGGATTCGTGTTTTAAACTGAGCACTTTTAAATATCGGCTGTGTTGAACCAAACCATCGTAGCACAGGCCTTGTTCTCCACTTGGGAATGCTGATGGATAAGGGATCCCTTGCCTTGGCTGTAGAGGCTTTTCAAAGACTACTCTGGCATTTTGTAAGCGCTGTGCCTAAAACCAGGGTAAACCAGGTGCACTGTCGTCCCAGCTTTAGACTTGACCTGGGGGTGAACCATTTCAAGTCAAAACTTGAAGATACAGCCAACCTGGAAAAAGCTGTACGGAAATATCATTGTGTGCACTATTTGATCTAGTTTGTGTAAAGGAAACGATTAAATAAAGAGAGAGGAAAAATGCAGTGATAAATAAATACAAAAACCTAAGTAATTTTTCAAGAACTTGTATAAATGCTACCATATGTCTGGAAACAGATGAGAGCCATTCTCTTAGTTCAACACTTTTCAGAAAGCGGAAAAATAATAATTCTGCACTAAATTTAGAGGTCTGTACAGCCCTTGACATTCAGGGGCGAGCCCTAAAGCTTATGAGGATTCTCGGCCCTAGCCCGAACTGAGCTCGATGCTTAAGTCATACAATTATATTGTTATATTGTGCATGTGTGAATTGTGGGAAAAAGAGGGGTGATTCCCAACAACATAAACGCCTAACAATGTGTTTGAACCAATTCAAATACAAAATCAACACCACAAAACACTTCCAAAGCATGGACCAGCATTATATTACTGTCAGTTCAAGCTATTGATAGAGGAAAAAAAGTGTAATGCGCTTTTTGACAAGCTGATTGACCGAGCCGCAATGGACACAATTAGGCTACAATTCACAAACACGTTTTATTAACAAATGTAAAGTGCTTAATAAAACAGGTGGTCTTACTGCTTTGTGTGATGAACATGATTAATCCAAAGACAATGATCCCAATTAAGCTTCACAAAAAATGAATACAAAAAATTAAGTCTGTCTGCTGCAGAACATTGCAAGAACAGTATCCTTAATAGTCCATTAGGCCAGTGCATTGTGCAGAAAAAGTATTGCATCCACTGACGAAGGTTTCAGCGCAGTCCTCCTCTCTCCAATTCTCCCCGCTCAGCTGTGCAGCCGCCTGCGTGTGAGATTTACAAGCTGTATTGTATAACGTTTGGTATAGTTAACTGTTTTTTTAAATAAACGTTTTATTGATTTTGTTAACTTAGTCATTTTTATTAATAGGCCTATTTAGTTTAAGGCCCGAACCTGGCACGAGCACGGCCTGAACTAGCGGCGTGAAAACCTGGCCCTAATCTGTCAATAGCCTCGGGCCCCGTCGTACTTGGGCCTCGTTGCAGACCTCTAACTAAACGTCCACTGACCTTTGAACTAAAGGTCGTAGCAATATTTACACACTATGAGAGCAAAACCCGACAGTGACAATAGTACACAGTGCCAGGCATGTTTGTAAGCTCCGACATGGGCCACTTTGATTCAATGTTTCTTTGTTGCATTACCAAAGGGTCAATGCTACATATGTACAGTATCTTAGTACCTTGCCAACCTATTTAATTGGTGTATAAAAGCCTTACACCATTTGGGATTGAAGCCTGATTCAGCTGTTTAAAGCTATAAGTATGGTTTGATGAGTAGAGATCAAGTTGTTCACAAGCGGTTTCATTCTGCCCTTGTGCATGTCCATGTGCCCTTACTGAACCCAAGCTACAATGAACAGCAGACTGATGATTGATCAGACCTGGAAAACTGTCAAGATCTGTGTACAATCAAACATTAGGAAACAAATGAAGTTATTTAAAGACCTAAAATCAATTCAAACGAATCAACCGAGTAAACAGAGTTTGATTGCTTGCTGCGCCAAGCAAGATGGAGCACAGACCTTGGAATACAGTGCATGGGGTGGCAATCATTGTGAATGCTCATGAATTCACAATTAAATAGCGTCCCAGGGTTCTAGGTTCTTGCTACGTGCACCAAAGGAATTTAATCGATATAGTATGCCTCAACTACATCATCCATGCTCTCAGGGGCAAGGAACCCATTACCCAGACAACAAACAACAAAAAAAGTGTTATCAAGGGGGGAAGTCTTAACTAGAAAATCCCAAAACCTGATGCTTGGCTGGTCTGGACATTTGCTCTCCTCCGCGTGTCTTGCAGGGAAGCGTATATGATCAATCACACTACAAACTGTGCTAGGAGATCCAAATCAGGATAGGACTGGTAATTTTACACAACCACAAATCATTTGAAGAGACAAGCTGTTTAAGGTCTTCTCAAAGAATGCCTTTACTCACAAGAGGAATAGAGGGTACCTATAACAGAATGTGACTTGAGCTAAAGTGAGCAGAAAGGAGAAGATGTGACATTCAACATGGTTGGGGGAAACAAAAGAGAACAATGGAAAAGTTATTTTATATTCCTAGTCAAGCTGACCACTTCAAAGCCCACCGCAGATGGTGCCTGTGCACCATTCTTTCTTCGACACATGGCTTTTGCGCAACGAGCTCAACCATCAAGAGATTTCAAGCTAATCTACTAATTATTTATTTTCTTCTCGTAACATACATGCATTTTATCACGTTATATTACTGTTTACACAAAACACCCACGATAGGGACTAGGAGTTGAGTGAATTTGATTTAAGTGAAATCATGACAACAGGACAGGCGACCAGGACAAAGGCACTTCACGCTTAGATTCTCTCTTTTCCTCTTTCCTCTCAATCTGTCACAGGCATCTACTCTCTCTCAAAAAGAAAATCATACAAAACACATAAATGCACATACCCACCTACCTGTACAACATAAAGAACACTAAATCCCATTTAAAATTAAATCTAATCAGAAAACCATTATATTTAGTTAGTTTAGTTACGTTTGAAACTCAGCAGTCGGTACAAGAGTGGAATCTTTTCCACATTTGACATAAGCTGGCACCCGAAATCACAAACGTATAATGTATGTATTATTATTCAATATAAAGAGAACTTACTATTTGGATTGGTTTTTCCTTTAAAGAGGGTGTCTTTTTCACTTTCTCAGCAAATTTCTGTCATTACCTGGCATTTATGGAAAAAAACAAAAAAGTTTTTACTATTTACATTGCAGCGCTTTTCTGCCACACAAACATTTACAGACTGTTTTGGGGACAAGTAAAATGAGTCACTGCTCCAATTGGCTGGCTGTGTTGGGGTCCACCCACCTTTTCTAGCTCAGATTGGTTGATTTTATTTATGGAGAAGAGGAGAAGAGAAGAAGAGGTGGGGAGCTCAGTTATTTATGAAGTTTAGTTCGTTTAAAAAACAAACGCATGTGAAGTGTGATTGGTTTAGATTAGTACTAAGGTCTGTTTCACTTTATACAGACTTGCTCTTGGAATGCTCCCCGGTTACAAACTATTTACATGTGCCTGTGTACACATGTGTATGGCAGCTTGTTAGAGTGTGCGTGTATGTGTGTCTTTACCTGTACGGCAGCAGTGTGATCTGCGACGGGGGCTAGTTGGACGTACTGCACTTGGATGTCGGATGGAAGCGAGGAGCCTTCCACTGTCGTCCCATCAGCCGATGCCACCGCTATCAGCTGAGCTCCACGCAACACCTAGGACAGAGAGCCAGACAGAGACCAACCATCACCAACATATTCAGTGCATTATCAACACTAACGTCATTGTCATAACCCTATCGGGGGTCACTCTGGTCTCATTTCCCCGGACAGTACAACAGATCTGAATGAAAGCCTCCTGCCTCAACCAGCCTGCTAGAAGTTTAAAGATGAAAGATCTGGCCGGCATTGAAACTACAAATTAAAAAACAAATTTTTTTAAAAACAAACAAGCAGAAAGTCATATTTATATCCTATCTGATGTGTTTATGTTCTTTCATTGATTACAGCCATCAGTGTGTACAAGCACAGTGCCGCCACCCCCCCCCCCCCACACACACACACACTGAGTAACTTTGTGGCAAAGAAAGAGTCCCGCGGTGGGATCTGAGTGATGTAAATAAACACTTCAATTCCACTTCTCACTCCTTCTCCATGCCTGTCTCTGTTTATACATCAAGTTGGAGAGGAACTTTATGGTCCATTCAACTCAATTATATTTTTACAAGTTTTGTTTTCCTGAGCTGCATAACATGATATGCTAGTTAGGCTTGGTTTTAATAGGTTTCATTTCATTTAAGTCATACTGAGAAGAAAAAAAAGGCATTGGCACAGAATGGAGAGAGATCGAAGGGGGATCCTAATCTCCCACAATGTTGAACATGTCGACATGAGAAGTCGGTGAGAAAATGGTTTCAATGCACTAATTACAGAGCAGCGCAGTGCAGCTGGAGTGTTGTTATGTATTTCTATAGCTTGTTGAGGTTATTCCTATAGATAGGCTACAACCACAAACTCACAGAGGATTGCATGTGTGAATATACACGAGGACACACACATACAGATGCTCTGGGATTTTATGAGCATTGCTGTCTAATTGCATAGCATAACTCGCATGTGACAACAGAGATACACATCTAACATACAATAATGCTGTCGACACAGACGCACAGAAAGACAAATGGAGGGACACTCGGCCTGTGCAAGCTCGTTTTATTCACACGGAGGTCAGAGACTGGTAAGTGTGGCCCAAGGCTCTCCAGAAATAAGTTAAAGTTTCTCACAGGAGTTTGGCATTGCTGGTTTGAAATAAAGCCATGCCAACATTTAATGACAGCATGTTCTCTCCCAGTTTCACAGTACTGTCTCTGAACACAGGCCTCTCCTCTTCCTCTTCCAATGTCTCCTGTCTAGCGCGTTTCATATGTGTCCTCTGTCTGTGTGCGTCAATATATTTGTGCGCTTCCTCTACCAGGTGATGTGAGGTCTCAGTCTTCAGCTCAGTGTCCTTCCAGCTCCGCTACAGGCTTGGACCAGCTGGGGACATTCTCAACAGACATTCAGAGTTTGAGGGAGAATACGCAAGCCTGCAGAAAAACCCAAACCTCACAAACCTCAATAACAGATGATGTTTGTTGCCCCCTAACCCTACCAATCCCAAACTCCTCTTGGCTTTGAAGCTCTGACTCAGTGATGAGCCCCAAGAGTTCAGTTAACCCCCCGGTACCCACCGGCTTGCCTTGTCATCTAAAAGACTTTGCCAGTTTCACCACAGAATGTGCCGCCTCATCACCATAATGCACCAGGCCCAGTTGGCCCGATGGAAGCCATTAGTGCAGGCTGTCTCCCTGACTCACCCAATCAGACAGACAGCAGAATTCAAGCACAGACATGGATTGGGGTTGGGTGAGCTAGTCTCAACATGCAGGAGGACTGCAGCGCCTGGCACAAATTAATCACAGCATTGATGACCCATGAACACATTCACTGATCAATGGGAACATTAGCCCGGATGATTACATCAGCCGTCAGACAGCAAAGGGGCACACATATTTGAACATGCTCCATGCTTAAAAAATAAACAATCCATGCCAATAGTGCCCAGTCATTAAGAACAGTGAGAACACAGACGGATTGTACAACCAGCTGTTTGTGTGTTTCTTCATGTTAAGCATCCATAGAGATACATCCTCGACTCCCTTCTCGATCATACCGTTTTCTTATTAAGGATCATAAGTGGCT
>OMOT01008124.1:2572-18819 GCA_900312575.1 Acanthochaenus luetkenii
CAGTTCTAATAATATTGTCCTCTCTTGGTGTACCCCACAATATTAATTAGACAAGTTCGTTGAGCCTGACCTTGGTTTCCCAAGGAAAATGCATCTGACACATTTCCTTTCCATAAGTTCGCATTTCCATTCCCACGGGGACAGTCCTTACATGAATTCTAATAACAATGATTAAATGATTAAAAATATATGACACACTTTAAGTAATGTTAAAACAATAAGCTCTTTTGCAGATCCCATAGGAAGCTGGGAGATTGAAGTCTGTGTTTTTCTTTGGGTGTGCATGTTTGACAGGTCTAATTGGTAAGATGAGCTTGAAGGCCTGCTTTTTCCCATGCATCGAGCCTGTGGTCAGAAAAAGAGGCCCCTCGTCTCCCGGTGTCTGTCCTCTTGCTGTAGTGTTAATGGGCATGAGCCACATGTAAGGGAGATTGTCAAAGTCAAATGAAGGAGGGTAACTAAAGAATGTGTGGCGAACCGCTCCTAAAAGCGGCCCCACATCCCAGAATTACTATTCCATTCATGTACAACCAGATTCAAACTCATTAGACTTCTCTATTTACTTAGTCTCTATCGGCCCTTGTTGTACTAAAAATACCATGGCCTGCCTTACTTTGGCACATTCCGTCATTGTCTATGCACAGCAGGCCTTTACACCGAGGTGTATCTCGGATGGCTTCATGCTAAGGAGACAAACAGCTTTGTGTACATATTCCGTAATTATGGATCTACTTAGCTTCTCTACTGGAGAGTCTACCTTCTGGTGGCATTCGTATTGTTAATTTATCTGGGCTTGTAGTGTGATAATATGTTCATATTCATATGAATCATCATAATCACCATTGCTGGGATGTCAAGCCTCTTTCCACTGTTGATGGTGTAGTAATAGGTTTGGATGTAGATTTCATGCTTGAGAATCCTATTATAGTCATCTCAATGTGTCATAAATATGTGTTTGGTACCCTAGATCATTCTCTCTGCCTTCCCTATGTGGGGGTAACTGTGTTTGGGGGCCTGAATTAAATTATTATGAAAGTTGCTTTTGGAGGGGAGTGGAGACAGAAAACTGAAGACTCCGGGTAGGGAAGCCTCACTGGCTGGCTTCAGCTTGGCAGATGGCAGATTGTTGTATGCATGAAAAATTCATGCTCAAGGTGACGTGCATTTTGAAATTCCCCACACTAAATCCTCTACCTTGTTTTTGGACGGTGAATCGTTTGATCTAGCATATGGAGTAAAACATGATCTTAGAGGCAAACTGATATGCATTGTACGGAGATAATAGGTGTATAGCCCTAATACGTAAAGCGTATGATGTAAATTCCGTAATCAAAGCAACTCATTTTGATCTGTGATAAAACATTCCTTTGTCAATTGAATACCACCATATTCACCACTTTCCTTCTGCCAGCACCAGGAGCCCTCGGACAGCCTTTGTTATTTCCATGAACCCGGTTACTGAATAATTCAATGAGGTAAATGTTTAACATGTTGTTACAAGTTCCTCGCTGCAGTGTTGTGAAGACCCACTGTTTGTTGGGTCTGGGGAAACTGTTGGTTGCTTGCTTGTGAATGATGTGTTTCCATAGGAGACCACCTCATTGCCAGCCCACCCTGGACCGCCCCCGCCCCAGAATCCCCCATCTTGTTCACATTCACGGTGGCTTGCTAGCAGCTGCAACGCACCGGCTTAATGCTTCTTCAAATGTCAGAAGAATGACTGTTTGTTTATCTTGAGTTCTGCCTTGCTGTTTATTCTAGCCAAAGCTGCATTTTGCATCGACCTTGATTCCCTAAAGCCTGGCCCCCTCTCTCTGCTCCCAGAACCTGTTTACACTAGGCCTGCCCTGAGTGTCACCTAGGAAATCGGCTGATCATTCCACCTGGTTAATATTAAATGGCTCCTGCAAGGAGATGTGTTTGTTCATAAACACAAACCCCCGCTCCTCCTGTTTACTGTAGCCATGGCAGCAATCACTTATTAAACAAATAGCTGCTTTGTTTGCCAATGAGAGTGGTCTGCTTATCCCCTTTACAAGGTCTGGGAAGAACTTGGAAAAAAGCTTCTGTGTCTGGAGGGGTGGGGTGCAGGGACCTGGGGTTGGTGGTGGAGGTGGTAGTAGAAGGGGTGGGGGCAGGGGGCTCTTCCTACAATGTTGTCACAGTAGTCTTGAGATATACTTTGTTTATCTGTGACTTGTGGTTGAAGTGGCTGGCAAGATTGTAGGGTTGTTTGGTCTGACTGTGAAGTCTCCTTTGGCAGAATGTTATCCCCGCTGTTGGTTCCTCTCAGTGGAGAAGGACCAGGGAATTGTACACAGAGTGCCAAGTCAGTCCAGATTGTTGCAGACTTCTGATTGAGACAGTTTGGGTTTGCACAACAGTCTTTCTTCGAAGGTAAAGACAGGGTAGGACGTTGGACTGCAGTGTTGGAGGGTAAATGGGATCTAGCCCAATGTTGATGTCTGTTGGTCAGTAGAATATTCCAAGAGACATATAGCCTATTTTCTGAGCAGTTTCTTATGCATGATGAGAGCGCTGATTATAACATACAGCTTGTGTTTGTCTTATGACTTTTCCCTAGAATCAGGAGCCAAAATATGGCAGAACATGAGTCTCAAAAACCTTGAGAGGCATTCTGTTGTCGTACCTATGGTACAAGCTGTTGTGTTGTCTAGTCTAGCAACCAAGCTGAACCTAAACAGCTCTAAAGTGAACCTCTCCCCATTGTCTTCTCCTTTGTGTGTCTTTATCTCCCGACCAAGAATGTTGTGCTTTTGTTGTGTGCTTGTGTAAACAGGGGCTGTGTGAGAACTTGGCGAATTGAAGCAGGTGGCGTTTGAGGCTTTACTGTCATGAGCATTAAAGAAAAACAGAACATGGAAAAGGGTCAGGGCACAGCTGTGCAGGCCGACCCTACCTTGAATCGACTGCTGACTTTTTTTTGGAGCTGTTGAATTCCAGGCAACCATGACAGGGGGATAGGCATTAGATTTCCAATGAGGGGGAAGCGGAGTGGAGAGGCAGCGTTGATGAGCTCTGTCTGCCGGCTGTTCTCAACCTGTCTGGTCAGGTGGGAGACACATGTGACTCTTGTTTGTACTGTACTCCACATATTCGAGGCAGGGGAAACAAAACAAACTGTAAACAAACAGGAACGCTGACCTTTGCTATGATTCAATGTTTGTTCCAAACACTTGTTGTGTTTTGCAAGCATCTCCCCCGAAGAACAGACAGACAGTTGTGTTTTGTGTGGACTGTTGTTGCCTTGTTTTTAATGTTCTGGAATTTTTTTATTTATTAAAAAAGGCTGACATGCTATATAAATAACAAATAGGCCTTTTTCTCATGACTGTGGTATGCGGAAGTATTTGTGTTTGTGGATGCATGAATACATATGTTCTGAACCCCAGTAACTACACTACTTTTTAGCAAGACACTTGACCCATAATTACCCCTGAATATGTTTATGTTGTATAAATGGAATGGAGTGAAAGACTAGTAGCCGTTTTGATATTCATGATGGATATTGCCCATTTTCCATATATGTTTTTTCCTGAATTGTTCTGCGGTAAAATTAATGAGAAATTAGATTTATGGGTTTCATTTGTTTGTCAATTCGAAAATTAATTGGGTGTTAATTTTAGCTATCCCCTCATCAGTGCCGGTTCCAAGCGTGCACGCATTACTTTGCATTCATTGTAGCCTTCCTCTCCTTTATTGCGGGTCACTAGTTTTGCATACATTAAAATAGCCCTGCGGCTCATTCTCTTGATTACTTTTGGAGATGCCATGCATTTGGAAATGTACTGTTATAATTATGAAAATTTTACATGGAATGACAGTGCATGCATAATAGCCATTACTTTACCCCCTTTTATGTAGTTTTGAAAAAAACTAGGCCCTCTTTTTAGGCCCTCTGCCTGTGGAAAAATGTATACGTCAGCACATGGTTTATTTCAAATGGCATTTAATTTTGCCCCAGAATGTGTGTTTCTAATTGTTTCTAAAAAGGGGAGTTGGTGCGAGCGGGGTCCTGTAGATGGAGTTGTGGCTGGCTGCCTCCCATCCCACAGTATTCCTCTTGCTCACTCCTTGTTTAGAAAATCCCATTATGGAGGGAGGCTGTGCCAGACTGGAGGGGTGAGCCGGGTCAACATCTGTCTGGAGGGAGAGGGGGCCCAGCTCCAGCCCTAGCCCAGAGAACAGGGCCTGTAGGCTGGGCCCAAACTGCTCAGACAGGCTCCAAAGTGTGGGGGCGGCGTGACACACAACTGAACCAGCACAGGCCACAGTGTCAGATGACTCACTCAGATGGGCTTCTTGCAAGGAGGGCTTGCAAGAAGCTGTACTGTAGTGCAGTTTGGGGTTGATTATTGCACTGCTACAGTTTTTACTCCCCACAGTCCACAACTGCTACTGATGATAATCGAGCTGTGAAACTATCCCTAAGCACTTTGACTGAAAAGAGCAGTGCTGGCTATAGTGCTGTTCATTTTTTTTACAATGCTATGTCTTATCTTATGCTCCGTAAATATTCTGATGTGACAAGTTGTCAACCTCAATTTCCTATCTTGTCAGCCTGAGTGTGTGTCCCCATGGTATCTGGATGTGTGTCTGCATTTTGTTTAGATCTGCATCTCAAGAGACACTGGGCCCGCATAGTTGAGCACATATTAACTCACATTGGCCTTCTTATTACACGCCTTTAACGCAACACCATAAATCTGCATTTAGTTCAGTTTTCACCTTCTTTCATGATGAGGCCCTGTGTTTTAAGGGCATTTATTCTGCTTCATATAAATAATTAATTAGCCAAGTTAATTCGCTTCTGCCTGACTTGGTCAGCTTCATTAACTGCCCTGGAATTGGGAGGCTAGACGCGTCGCACCAGTGAGGCCTGCGACCAATGCACAATAGATGTAAATCACTCCCCTGATTTCAGGAATACAGGCCTAGATAAGCACCAGTGTCACTGACACTCATCCCCAGAGAGACAGGGGGGGTGGGTGGAAAACGGGATGTCTGTCTGGCTTGTGTGTCCAAAAGCAGAGCGGAGGACATACAATGTAAGCAAATAGCTGTGCCTTCACATTTAACACTGATTTATAAAGTCATATTTTCACATAAAGCACAAATAGCATGCAGTTATACTTACAATGACACTGCCAGTATGTTATCCTTTTGAATTAAATAAAGTTATGAAAAATAACATTTGTTCCAGCAACTCAAAGAGGTTTATTTATATTCAGACCTGTATTTTGGTGTTAATTGAGCACCCCTGAAGGATTTGACTGTTTTCGCTCGGGCCTCAGATTGGATGTTTCTCATGGAGATCCTTTGGCAGGCCTCACACAGTTGCCCTGTTTCCCATTAAAAAGCCATTCTGCTGTGGTTCTTCTGGGAGCCATGCAAGTAAATATATCAATTTCCATAGAAAGTGTTTTGTTTTGGAGGTCCAGTGTTTTCTTGGGCTCCTCTGCTCTCACTCAACTCAGGTTGGGTTCCTCTCGCTGGACACCACCGCAACCCCCCCCAGTAGGGACATGTCATCTGCAAAGGATCTGCACCGGAAAAGATAAAACAAAAGAGCAGTTCATTACTCTGCGGAGAGGGAGTCTATGAGAGCGTGTTTGCTTCATTGCATATGCTACAAGCAAACAAACAAGAAACAGGGAAGCACAAACCAACAGGGAAACCTGCAATAAAAGTGAAATTGTGTGGGAAGGATATGACACATGTTTATAGTTTGGCCCAGAGTTGAAACGTAACCTCATTGCTGTGTGTTTTAACAGCTGTCTCTCTCTGTCTCTCTCTCTCTCTGTCTCCCTGTTTTCTCTCTTTTCATGTCTT
This sequence comes from Acanthochaenus luetkenii, assembly GCA_900312575.1. NCBI lineage: Eukaryota > Metazoa > Chordata > Actinopteri > Beryciformes > Stephanoberycidae > Acanthochaenus > Acanthochaenus luetkenii. The sequence goes on from OMOT01008124.1 coordinate 8,426, forward strand.
CTCTCAGGTTTTTAAGTCATGATGCAAGAATCTGGGACGGAAGCGACAAGCAATGGCCCAGCCAATCAGAATGGAGTAGCGATCATGGAAGGCGGAGCCAGGGAGGGACGACCCAAGAGCGCTACACCGTCGGTGGAGTTGACCGCAGCTGACCTCCTGCATCTCCAGCAGCACCAGGTAAACCAGTTCCCCATTCACACCTGTCGTCACTGTATTAGCCATGTCAACAGCAGGCCCAATCCCCCTTTTAAAGTGCCGCTTAATATTTAATCCCACTCCAAAGTACATCTAGTACATAAACACATTATTATTATTATTTATGTATATTGAGGCGCTTTTTGAATATTTAAAGAAGGGGAAGTGCTCTCTGTCTGTGATTGTGTTTGGTCGCCAATGTGTTTATCTTAGCATGCGGCATCTGCATTTTGGTGAAATATTTATCATGGTGGTCGGACATATTTTAAGTGTGTAGGTGCCACCAGATTCCATAGACAGTTAAGGAACCATGACATCCAATAGGATGACAGCGTTTTCCCCTGGCTCATTGTAAACATGCCTCACACTCACAACTAATGCCACACTCTGCTTTGTCCAACCGATGTGGCGCAGAGATGCGTGCCAGCTTTATTGTTAGTGAAGCCCAAAACATTTTCACCATTGCAGACTTGAGGCAAACAGACAAGCTCTTTCTGTTGGTGTCAGCATTATGTGTGGCACACAGCACTGTGTTTAAAGAAACGGCATTGAAAAGATCAGTGTGTCTCCTGCTATCTCTTCCTATCTGGCAGAATGACTGGGGTTGTTGTCAGGAGTTGTTTGGTGATGATGCACAGGCTCTCTGCTGCTGTCTGTTGTCACAGCACATCCACCAGCATTTGTACAGGGAGAGGAACAATGGTAGAACATGGAAGATACGGCACTCTAATATATCACTTAACTAGAAATGTGGCCTCACGACTCATGATTACATTTCCGTCATGATTAGTCACATTTTCTTTTAATTGTTTTCCCCCTTTCACCTCTGCTTTATTTGATTGTAGAGTAGAGAGACAGGAGAGAGAGAGGGGTACACATACAACACAGGCCAAATGTGAAATGATGATGTCAGAAGTACATGGTGGACCTCTGAGCCACCAGGATGCTTCAGTTAATCACATTTTCAGTATATGGAGCAGGACAGCACTTGAGTAAATATTAGAGAAGGAGAAGGTAAGTTGGTCAGAAAGTCAGAAGGGATGTGTCAGCATGCGTCCTGCTCCTGAGTCTCAGTGTTAGGCCTTTATGCCTCTCCAGATTGCCTATCTGTCCTCCATCACCAACCCACCCCTTTTTTTCCAGCTCAAAATGAGCATGTCGTCAGTGAGAAAATCACAGCCATACTGAATTCATTACTGCAGTAGTCACACAAAACCGTGGATAAAATTTCAATAACTGCAGGCCACAGTTGAGTAAACAGTTGCACTGAAACTTAATTCCTGTTGACTTTTCCTTCATTCTTTGCCAGGGGCGCATTCTGATTCGCTCTGCAAAGACAACAGGGGTTACAACTTTGATGAATGTGAGGCAGACGAGAGAGAGAGAGAGAAAGAGAGCGAGAGAAAGAGAGAGCAGTGTCATGGATACACACTTGACACCAAGGAGGTGTCCCTCTAGAATAGAGCCAGTCATCCAAGGATGGCCCCTGTTTTCTAGTCATCCAGAAATAACTATTACTCTCCAGGATCTGTCTTGGCATTTTTATACAGCGGAAGGGAAAAGAAGCAACTCTTTTTTCTTCTTCTTACCATTCAGTGTATCAAAGTAGCATTTCCCCCATCTGCTCTCTAATACGATAAATAGCAAGCACTTTTCGTTTTATGCCTTTTGAACAAATCCAACGGTTAATTTCTGTGGCCTACGGTTTAAGTTTAAACAAAGGGAGGCGTATTAATTGTTCTGTGTGATAAATGGCGCGTGGTTGGGGATGAAGGACGAGATGTCTCACTCTCAGCTCCTGACACTAGGGGTTTGATAGGCTACTTACCAGAGTAGCGTTACTGGGAAGGAAGGCAGGCAGGCAGTCTTTTTATTCTCCCATTAGACTAACCCAGGATTTTCACTCATGCACCATGAACCATGTTAATTGTCCCCAGGGCATTAAGATCTTCGCTCAATTACTTGATTACTTTTTACTTTTTGTGGCATTTCACAGTCTTTCTTTTAAGTTTTATTTGCGGCTTGTACTAATATACGGCTAACTGACGCACCAGGTTTTTTTTTACATCCTTTGTTCTCCACAAAACATCCAAGATGCCATTACCTCTTTAGGTGATGCAAAAATCAATCTAAAATTTTCTCAGACTCAAAGTGCAAATGTATTAGAGTCCCCTGAGTCAGTGGGAACAACAAACCTGGCAGTGGCATATCATTTATTCTTATTAGGGAACATAACTATGAAAGACAGTGCTCATTAATAAAGATGGGGGATGAAATAATTGTAATCTGTTTGATCATCTTGATTCTGACAGGGGAATTCATCTTGTAGACTAGTCAGATTTGGGGGAAGTGGACCATAAGCTTGATTTAAGCATCTCTATTAGTAAGTCAAATACTGTTTTGTTTTTTAAAAAGGTGCCTTCTCTCTCTCCAGCAGTTTTCACTTTTGAGGAACTCAAATAGCTATTTATTGTATTGTAAACACTGAAGCACATTCAAATTAAATTGGTTGTTGGTCGATTTGTTAAATATTTTGTTGCACAAATTGTTGCTTTTTGGATGCAGTCCACATTTTTTGGTAGGCCTTTGTTAGACCTGTGCTGTTTGTTTGCTTCTGCATAATATATGAGTATCTCTTCTTGGAACAAGAAAATAATATCTTTCATAACAACATAATTGTTTGCCTGTCTGTTTGAGTACGTTGATTTTCTCAGTTTTTTGTTTGTGTTGCAGAAGTTGTGGTTTTCAATCTGTCCTCATGAGGAAGTGAAGATAGGAGAGAAAATAAAACAAAAACAGAGTTGTATTTCTGCAGTAGCTTGTTTTGTGATTTGTGTGTGTTTTAATTGAACTTGCAACAGGACATTGTGTTGTGGAGAGGAATGGCCAATTGGCTATAGCAACAGTTGTAGCCATATAAACACGTCAGGACATTCAAGTCCCTACACATATATCTCATGATGTATGGTCAATTGTTGTCAATTGCATGTTTAAGCATGCAAGCGATTCCTTCACTGGAAATGTGCTTCAACTGATAGAACTGTAGAGTATTTAATACTAATATCCTGTCCTGCTCTTTTAGAAGAGCCCCTTTTAATCAAGTTGGAGTGATTTATAAAATAGCAGCCTGTCTGTTAATCTCAGTGATACAAATACACATTAACAATATCACAAAAGGAAAAAAACCAGGGATGAATAATTGCTTTTCTTTAATTGCACACACATCCATCCAGCCTGCTTTTTCAAACAACTGCTTTAAAGCTTTGTTACAAATCGCAAGATAATGCAAACCAATTATGGGTATTTTGTTTCTTATTATTCTCTCTCTCCATTGGGGCGTCCGTAGTGTTGCGTGTACAGAGGTAAGAGAGAGTCACACGCATAACAGTGGCTGCAGAAAGAGCTGAGCAGGCACAGGTTGCCTATTTGCATAATGCAAGGCTTACAAGGTCCCTCGTGGAGGCTTGAGAAGGTGGAAATGGACATCTTAGCCACCGTCACTGAACTCTGCTCCGCCAAGCTTCGGGGGAAGTGCTAGATATTAAGCTTTCCTATCACATGACAGTATGGGGATGGGTGTTTTGGCTTCTTTTTTTTGTACACGTTTACACAGAATGGTAGCGTGTATCTGCGGTTAACCGTAACATGATGTCATAGCCATAGAGGCCAATGATACTGGTCGAAAACTCATGTAGCTGCTAGTAAGTAAGCAAGTAGTTGATGAAGGATTAACATTAGTAGGTAAATATAGGTTATATATATATAGAATATACTTTACTATTTCAAAATGTTTCAAAAGATAAACTAGTGTCATGAAATACTAATAAAACAGTGTTTTTGTTATTGTGACAGACTTTCAACCACATTATGTCATATGAGATGCCACAATTTGATTCGATTACGATTTAGAGAGCTATGATTCGATTACAAAACAATTATCGATGCATCTCACTTTCTGATTAAAAAAACATATTTTATCACCTTTTTCTCCCAATTTTGCGATGTCCAATTACCTCGTACTATACTAAGTCCCCCTTGTTAATAAAATAAACACAAACAATCAGGTGAATTAACTCTTCTATTTAAACAGTTTTGTAACAAATGATTCACTTAATAGGGACCATGTTGGAAATAAGTGTCTCACTTTTACATGTTATCCCTTGGATGCTTTGTATTGTCTATTCTATAACCATGAATAAAAATCAATCAATCAATATAAACAGCTGCCTCTTTTTTTTGTTTTTTGTTTTGTTTTTTGTAGTGCATATGAAAACATCTAAATAAAAAGCAGCTCTAATATATATAAATTGTGCCTGTTGCTTTAAGAGGGTTGCATTCTGTGTAGTGAAGGCAGACTTGTTTTTCATTTGTTTTTCTAAAAGTCCGTATACATGCGGCCATGTGTTTAGCAGTCATTGGAACAGTGAAGACGGCCAGCCCAGTAAAATGCACCATGCTTTACACTTACTTTATATTATTGGGGGACTTTGTTCTTTGCACTGCTGTCACAGAGTAATAAATTCCCTGCCCCAAGAGAGAAACGCCTTTTGACTCCTGATATCCAGAAAAGAACCGGATAATAGACAAAAGTTAGATGTTATCAGTTACGAGCCAAAACGTATATGTTAATGACCAGAGGTTGTCCCAACTATGGTTTGGAGCAGGTAACAATAGCCTGGATGGCTACAGGGCATTGAAAAGTCAGCTGGCCTGTTGAAGATGGTAATTTCTAGCCCCAAATTTATGTTAGCCGTCACTTCAAACTCCGGTCTTCAATTTTTGTAATGCATTTTATGATGTCTGATTGTTGTATTTTTTCAAATGTTTTTATTGTAATTGAAGTGGCAGTGCGTTGAGAATAATTACTTTGAAATATTATATTATTTCGTTTTCCGCATAGATGCAGAATCGTTAAAGGAAGTTTTGTGACGCATCTAAGAATCTATTCCCCACCCCACCCCTATAATACAGGCTACTACTAATAATACAAATACACAAATAAAGAAAACTTTGATGTTTTTTATTTATTTGTAATAAACAAAACATTGATTGTCAAAAGCATTTATCAATATCAACAAAACAATAGTCAATTATTCAACCATTTCAATTTAGTGCTTGACAGTAGCCTAACGTGAGGATTTGCAGAGCTTCAAAAGCTTGCTGAATAATCAGATCTAAAATAAAGCGTAGTTCTTGACTGTCTAAATAAATATAGGTTACAACGTTAACGTTATTCTGTAGGCTATTGAAACTAGAAAAATAGACTTTAAGCTATACTTTGAACAGCCTTGGCTATAGCATATTTCAACTCACAACTCTGTGTACTTGAGATTGCTTTTTAGAAACAGTAGCATGTCAACATTTTCTGCCATCAAGTGGTTTCTGAGCTTGTTGACCAGAAGCTCCTGCACCGGAGAAAACTCGCTTTCAACGGCCTCCATTCCGTACTGCTCGATCATACATTTGTTGAATCTGCTGTGTCGTCGTCCACCGGCTTGGGACTGAGTAAGATGGCTCCACATACTCCATCAGAGACCTAATGCCTGGCGCATCCACTTCGCTTAACAGTCTTGTGTCTTTCACAATAATTTCCGCAATCAGCTGGGTGACTTTTGCGGTTCTTTGTGGACTGCACTTGTAGAAGACGCATTACCCACTGCAGCATTTTTTTCAAAATCTGCGGTCGCATGTTTTAATCGCAGATGGTTATTCATTGAGCTGGTACTACCCCTTTCCATTGCCGTCGTTATTGTTGTTTTGTAAAATACTTCCAGGCTATAGTTTTCCTGCCGTGCCACATGCTGTTACGTCTTACACTGTGTGGCATGTTGTATGGTTGTTTTCTGCCAGACATATACAGGGTACTAATATGCATGTGCATTCTAAAAGTTTGTGTGTTTGGTTGATGGGCATTTTGCAGGTGATTTACTAAGAATGATTGCGTAAATGACAACAGGTGCAAACGTGGTGGAGACAGCAGTATATAAATGAGGGTTTGCACCATGGAGTGTTTGGACGGGCAACAGAACCGCAAGCGCAAAATGAAATTTGAGCCTATAGAATTAGAATTAGTGATTTAATTCATCTTTTTTCAATAAATGTTGATTTATTTACTCATGCAGGGAGTTTGCACATCCCCTTGAAACGTATTAAATAAAGACGCAATCTCCGTCAACTAAATTGCGTTGAGGTTTGATAGATCACAGTGCGTGTGCTGCATTCATCTATTTACATTTTCTCCTCCCAGTATTGTACAAAATAGCCCCATCTTGCAGTCTGCAGTGTGTGCTGTTACTAGATCAGTTTGTACATTTATTTGCGCATGCTATGAGTTTGCACACATTTTTACACGCAAACCTTTAGTAGATCCGGCTCTAAGAGTAGAGTAGGAGTCTGCTGTGCAGGTCCGCCTACACAATTGGTTCTCCCTGATGGCTCTCCCACCTGTACTGATTGGTTCCTGTTGTTCCAGATCTGTTCACCCAATCAGCATGCACCATTTAAAAACTTTGTTTAATCCATCCTGAACGGATAGTGTAACATTTCCGTGTATATGGTTAAACATGTACTGTATACTCCCCCATCCCTTATGTACACACACGCACACGTACACACACACACACATATTTGCTCAGACAGAATAGATATCCAAAGCCTGGGCATGGCAGTGCAGCTGGTTTCTGGGGTCCAGCCAACAGTATGGACTAATGGTCAGACTGAGAGAGGCATCAGGTCACAGATGAGGCCAGAGAGCCTCTCGCTGCGTCAGATCTCCGCTAATCGCATCTACTCCACCGTGGAGCTGAGGGCAGGAAAGAGAGAGAGCGCTGTGCCTGGATTGAAATACATACACTGTTATGGTGTTTCACAAGGAAAATGCAGCCTTATCACTGCACATTTAAATTTAATTCACGCCAGTATCTTTGTGTTTTTTCCCACAGAACAATTGTATATCTATGCAGTGCTGCATAATACGTGCGATAAAGACTGATTTTCTCTGGGTGCCTTTTGACCAAGGGCTGTGGTGCATTATCCTACTGAATGTGTGCTTCCTTCCTGAGGCATGCGGTTGCATGAATGCACGCATATATGCACGTGCAAACACACACACACACACCCACTCAGTGCAGATCCACAGAGAGGCTCACACTGAATAGCCTTGCTGTGGATAGTCTCCTCCATCTCAGATATCTTCATGTATACTGTTCATATTGTCAGATGGGGACGGCATAGGCTCCAACTTATTGGAAAATCTGGCGGCGAGGATAACATCAGTGTTATGACACTGCATATTGCCCTAAATTGCTTTATTGGTAAAATGATAGTGCTCGTCCAATTTGAATAATTTTATGGAATCCCTCACAGAACAGTTTAATTATGTTATCACACAACTGGCAACATCTGTCTTTATACTACAGCACATGACAGTTTTATTACAGGCTGAATTTCTTTGCTGGTTCTGGCAATTGATGTGTGATCTGATTAATAATCACACAGATGGAGGTGAAAATTGAACAGTAATGTGCTGGTATGTCGAAAAAATTGGGAAATAATTATTAAAGGGTGAAAAAACACACAGCATGTCTCACTGAAAACTTCATCATTGTTTTCACTAATGCCTAAGCCTCTCACTTGAACCATATTGCTTTTTTGAACACAGTTAATTGTTACATGCAATATTTTTCTCCTCGGAAAAGATCTGATTAGTCTAGCTGCAACTTTTCAAAGCCTTTTGTCACCTGGATTTTTTGTTAGCGAGGTTTTGGGAGGTAAACCACCTCTTATGGATGCCTTCCAAGACAGCCAGCCCATTAACTCCATTTTGTTGAGTCTGCCTCCAGCCACAAGGACAGGTCGCATGTGTGCCTAGACCGGAGTTTAAAATAGGTGACTGTTGCATGGGTCGACATCCTGTTTACACACCCTCATGTGGGCAGCAGGAGGAGGGATCACAGGAGTTGTTTGGCAGTGAGGTAATGAGAGTGGCTCTTCACACCCCTCTCCACCCCATCCCAGAGTACCTTAACTCACAACTCATCCTGGCCCATATGAAAAGGGAACAGGGTGGTCCCATCTATTTATACACATACATCATCAAATGTTAATTGTTAAATGTTAATTAATTAAGACGTTCTTCAAATTAGATTTAGTTTGAATGGTTAAATTAAAATGTATTACAAAATGGATCAACAATCCATCTGTTTTTACAGGCTGTTTTAAATCAAATCAAAGTTTGTTTGGCTAATATACAATACAGTCAATTTAATTGGAGATATTATAAAAAAGGCAAAATATAGAAGAGTGGAATGGCCTGTCAAATATTAAAGGATGGATTTACTGTACAGTTGAGTTAAGTACAAAGAAAGAAAAAGTGTGATCCAAGAATATATATCCAAGAATATATATATATATATATTATATATATAATTCTATAAATGTAAAGTGCTGCTATGCTGAGATACACAGAATTTGTCCAGGTGAGCAAATAATGAGTTCAATGTTATTGTTGTGGGAGGCATCCTATTGGGAACAACAAGCAGCCCAAGGCAATGTCCTCATTCAGGATCCGGATGGCCTGGGGGTAGAAGCTCTTCCTGAGCCTCTCCGAGTTGGCCTTATGGATGCGGCACCTTCTCCCTGACCGCAGCAGAGAGAAGAGGCCATTATCTGGGTGGCTGGGATCCTTCATGATTCTCTTAGTCTTTGTCCTGCACCGCCTGGTGTAGATGTCCTGGAGGTGATCCGTTCTGCAGACCGTACCACTCTCTGCAGAGCCTTGTGGTCCTGCATGGTGCTGCTCCCATACCATGCGGTGATGTTCCCTGTCAGGACGCCCTCAATGGTACATGTACGTACTGTGTCTGTGGAGACACTCTGTATTTCCTCTGACGTCTGAAGTGGTACAGTCTCTGTCGTGACTTCCTCACCAAAGCAGCCATGTTTAGCGACCATGGCAGGTCCACGGTGATATGGACGCCAAGGTATTTAAAATTGTCCACCCTCTCCACCGGGGACCCATTGATCTTTAGAGGGCTGTAGTTGCTCACCTGCTTCCTCCCGTTGTCCACTAACAACTCCTTTTGTCTTGCTGACATTCAGAAGGAGGCGGTTGCCCTGACACCATAGAGTCAGGCCCTCCACCTCCTCCAGGTAGACCTTCTCATTATTGTTGGAGATCAGGCCTACCACAGCTGTGTCATCAGCAAACTTGATGATAGAATTGGAGTCGAAAGTGGCTACACAGTCGTGCGTGTACAGGGAGTACAGCAGGGGGCTCAAAACAGTCTTGTCTGCCCGTCCATATTTGTCTGAAGGGCTGATCTTTCCCAGCAGTTTCCGATTGCTCATCAAATGAGCATGAAAGTCTTTGCAAGAGTTCTATACTAAAAATATGTAATATAGAGAAAAGGAGCCAACTAGATCTAACTGAACAACAATCAATGGAATTACAGAATAGTTTAATACAAACTGGTAACTGTGCGTAATGCCAGCGCGGCGCCTTATACAACATTTTAAATAGTTGATGCGTAACGCTACACTTATGGAACGAAATTATAATTTCCGAGGGAAATGATTGGTGGAAAAAGCAACGCAAAAACATTTGAAGGAATTCATTAAAAACAGAAAGACGGACATGTCCGGGTAAAAGAGGACGTTTTGGTCATCCTAGTATTAATAGTCCATATACCGTCGACAAATAAAACCTTCTGTTTTGCTCTCTGTACTATGGTTGCATCATGCCCTCATAAGGAGCTGGTGAGGCATTTCTGTATGTAAATTCAAGTCCACGAGAACGCGTGTTACATTTAAGAATCAGCGTAGCTGAGAACAGTTTGGAGGGGCGGCACGGTGGTTAGCACTGTCGCCTCACAGCAAGAAGGTCCTGGGTTCAAATCTCGCCTGGTCCTTTCTGTGTGGAGTTTGCATGTTCTCCCCGTGTTCGCGTGGGTTTCCTCCGGGTGCTCCGGTTTCCTCCCACAGTCAAAGACATGCAAATATATGTGTTTGTGTGTAGTGTAGTGTAGTGTGGTGTATGGTGTGATGTACTATGTATATGATGCATGCAATGTATACTTGTATGGGGGTGGCAGTAGCTCAGGAGGTAAAGTTCCCGCCCCGCAACTGCAAGGTCGGCGGTTCGAGTCCAGCTCCTCCCGGGAAAAATCTGTCATAGTGTCCTTGAGCAAGACACCTAACCC
>OMOT01008175.1:3295-13876 GCA_900312575.1 Acanthochaenus luetkenii
TGTGGTCAGAGGGGGGTTTGTTTGAGTCTTTGGTCTTGTCTCCGGGCTGCTGTTGTTTGCGTTCGTGCTGGAGCGACAGCAGGTAAGCCTGCTCCTGCTGCAGGCGCTTGTGGAGTCGCTCGGCCTTGCGCTGCTCCTCTAGCTCCCGCCACTTGAACTCCTAGTGCAGAGTGTGGGTTGAATCGAGTTGGACAGAACAGATGGGAGCGCTGGCTGCCAGTGTCTGCCTGACAAGCTTAGGCTGGCTAAAATCAGTGCCATATTTTGAATTGTTTCCTAAAAACACATTTATACAGACAGGCTTCGATATCATGCATCATTTGATTTGCCTGTTTTACTGTTATTTACCCACATTTTAAATGTAAAATGTTTTATTGCAGCTCTTTCTTGCTTTTATTGATAATTTTTTGTCTGTAAAGCACTTTCCAACTTTTGAAAAGTGCTATGTTGTTTATTATTGTCACCAACGTTACTGTCGTAAATGGACAGATCCTGCTACACATCTGAGAACACTGAGTTTAAGTGGTGTGTGTAAATATATGGCCTATCGTTTAGATTACATATTATTGCAGTCTTCATTCATTTGAATAGAGCAATATATTTTGCAACAGGGATAAAACATGACAGCTAAAAATGTAACATAAATCCAATAAAATAGGTATGCGTGTAGAATTTCAAATGTTGGCACATGTTGTTGTTTTGGAATGAAACTCTTCATTTGGAATGCTACAGTTGAGCAACTACACCTCCCATACGATGACAAATAAATCTGAAGACAATGTGTGAGCAAATCAGGCATCAACTTCACTGTTTAACTCAACTACGATCCACAGGTTAATTGTGATCTATACGAAAGGCATGTTTTAGCATATTTGCTGCATATAGTACGGTAATAGTAAAAACTAACTCAGAATACAGAACCATAACACTGACAACATAGGCATTGGGGAAGAAACAGTGGCGGTTGTGTGTGTGTGTGTCTCTCTCACCAGCAGCATGGCCTGTTCGTGGAGTAGCTGCTGCTGCAGCATCTCCAGGTGCCTCTGCTCCTCCTCCAGCTGACGACGGATGTACTCCTGTCAATCAAAACAAAGCAGGCGTTTTTTTTGGGTGGTCTGTCCCATTCTAATGAGTCTCAGAGGAGACATTTAGGATGTTGAACTTGATTTTCCGTAAACACTGACCTGCTCACGGTCATTCCTCCTCTTCTCGTCCTCGGCCCGCCGGCGTTCCTCCTCTTCTTTCCGTCTGCGATCCATCTCCTCAATACGCCTCTTCTCCTCTTGCTCACGGCGACGCTGCTCACGCTCCTGTTGCCTCCTCATCTCCCGTTCGCGTCGCTGTTGCTGTTGGGAACCAGGAGGGAGAAACGCAAAAACATGTTTTTCTGCACGCTGATCTTACTTTCTGTAAACATCATAATTACTATAATTACTATAAAAAGAGCAACTGGCTAAATTATATTTATGCTCAAGGAGATGTGATGATCACCAAGATGACAAATTCAATAACAAGTAACTGGGAATTACACTTTGATTGCACTTTCAGTTTCCACAGTTAATAATCATAGAATATTGGTATATCGACAATACTGACATTTTATTACATTTTATTACATTTAGAACATTGCGGTACTTGTTGAAATGTTGATATAAAATGCTTGAAGACCAGCAAAATAATTTTGTTCCTCAAATCATCAAGATGAATAATCATTGTTAATAATCCTATCTAGAGAAAATGCTAATTTTTGCCATAACTATGCAGTCATATTAAGAATGCTCAACTCAAGAGTTTATGCTAACATACCATAGACACTCCATTCCACGCCCTATGAATAATAACATCCTTGCTTCTTTCTCCTTTTCTTCTCTCCCCATCCCTCCGTTTCTCTCTAACCCTCTATCCTCCCCCATCTACCTCCTCCAGCCGCCTCCTCTGCTCCTTCTGCTGCTCAATGCGTTTCTGCCTCTCGGCCAGTAGTTGGCGCTTGTACTCCTCCTGTTCCCGAAGCTGCTGCTCCTGGAGGAGTTGCTGGCGGCGCAGCGCCTCCGATCGCTCCTTGTTCTCCTGCTGCAGGCGGATAAAGTCGCGGCGCAGGGTAGACTCCCCCGGCACATTGACGATGGAGCTGGATAATGGGAGGAAATGGGAGTAGGGGTTAGATTAGAGAAACGCTTCAGTTTCAAATGTCTTTCAATGAATCTGTCCTTAGGTACACCTCAAACGTACCTCACCAGCTCCTGGTGAATATGCTCTATAACTATTCTTATTTTAAAATGGCACATATTGCAATAACAGAAGAGAGAACTACAAATATGAGTGCTATCCATTTAGTGTCAGTTTGGAAGAATAGAATAAGATACAATAAAACACTATTGCTCTGCCAAGGCTGAAAATTTGCTGTTGGTCCATTGTTATAACTCATCAGCCAAGAGGGTAGTAGTAGTCAAGAAAAATCAGAAAGAAGTACTAAGGGAAGTGAACCGCCCATCCCTTTAGTGATAATAATAAGTCACACTACTAGACCATACCTGGGCTCTCCCTCCTGCTCTGGAGGATCTTCTTCTTCCTCCTCGCTGCCACTGTATTCATACTCGGTCTCATCTGCACATGGAAAAATGATAGTCATTCATGATCAGAACCACTCATCACAATTATAAATATGCTAGAAATTGGCTTGAGAGATGACGAAGTTATCCTTTATGCACAGTAGACTCTCTCAAAGAGAAAGAAATAAAGAAAGCGAGAGAGAGAGACTAACAGCAAGACTAGCAGAGAAAGAGATACAGAATTAGACAAGCTACACATCTTTTCTGTAACGACTCCATAAAATGTAGTGCAATTCCCATTTGCCAGAATCTATATCCAAATGTCACATGTTTTTCTGAATAGCAACTTTATTTGGCTACCTCTATCACCTGGGATGCTGGAAATTAGTAATTTGGTTTACCATTCATTCAAAGGCAACCAGATCTAAATGCTCGATGAGTTGAGAAGAATGTATGACTACATTTCCAAAAACCTGGATATATGTGTGTTTATATAATCAGTTTTCCAGAACTGTTCCGGGGCTGGAAAGCTCAATTTGTCAAATTCCATAACTTTCCCAGGTTTTCTGTGACAATACCATAGAAGAAAAAAAAAAGAGCACAAACGACTGATAGGATGATAGTAACATGGAGATAGACGTACCCTTCTCTCCCCTCTTCTTCTTGGTGCGGTCGATGTGGTCTTTGAGCTGGATGCGGACCTGCCTCTCGTTGGGCTGGTCTCGGATGAAGGGGTGCTTCAGCAGCTGCTCTGTTGGGGGCCGCTGCGTGTAGTTCTTCACCAGACAGCTCTCGATGAAACTAAAGAACTTTTTGGACCTGGGGGATGGGTGGGAGTGCAAATTGAGGTTTATACATGTGGACAGGCAGCATTGGACCTTTCATAGCATATACAATTGAAATATGGACCTCGGGAGATTGACATCATCATCGCCAATGCACCTGCCGTCATTCAGGTTACGGGTCAATTCACTTTCAATTAAAATCAACAAGAAAAATGTAACTGGTTAACAGTAGAGCATCCACTCCAAATTATTTAATGCAAGATAGGATACATGTGTTTGGAAAGGAAATCATCCTTAAAAAAGTCAGAGGTTTGAGTTTTTCCTGCAGTGTGTCCGGAGCAGCACTGCACTGTGTGCCAGGAGAGGCTTAGCCTCCCAGAGCAGGTGTACCACAGATGTTCGGCTCAGCAACAAAACACAGAGGAAAGGCCAAGATCTGGATCCAAGCCTCTATAGCAGCTGAGTCTAACGTTACAGATGAGATCAAGGTGTCCAAGAGCACACGTGTGTACAGAGTATAAAATCTATACATTAAAAAAAAAAATCACAGTCTAACTTCATATGTATCAGGATTTGTTAGGGTGAGAAGAGGATTCAACAGGATAGAAATACTCCTAAAAACAAACAAAACGCATCCTTTCTGGGTGGTACTCACCATTTTTTTGATTTGAGCCTAGGGGGAGGGTTCCTTGGAATGAGGAAGAGCGCACGCATTGGGTGCATGTCACAAAGCGCTGGAAGAAGGCACACATATACATCACTGAGAGGCCAAGAGAGTGAACAGATGTTAAAAAGAAAAAAATGACAGTAATAACTGGCACTCACGTGGTGCTCCTTCAGCCATCTCAATAGCCGTGATCCCACAAGACCACAGATCACTCTGCAAGAGAAGAGATGGCACATTAGCCCCACAGCCAGCACAAACACACGCACAGACAGTCCAAGGCGTGCACAGACACAATCTGCCCGCTTAATAGAGTGTCAAACAAACCCCGCTTTCTTTATGGCTTCAACACTAACAAACAGGCCATTGAGTGCTGGTGAACACAACTCTTTGTTGCTGTGGAAGCTCTTACTCTGTAATCGTACGTAGCGTCTGGGTTCTCGTCACAAGCGATGACTTCAGGGGCCATCCAATATGGCGTCCCAATGAAGGTGTTTCTCCTCCCCACCGTCCGATCCAGCTGGGCGCTCACGCCAAAGTCCACTGGAGACGCACCACCAAAGGCGTGTGATTAGTGACTCTACTTAACTAACTGTACTTTAATGTGCTTAGACTATACTTGAAATTACAGTATCAGTTGCAACTTTTTCCAGAATTTCAAGTTTCAGAGCCAGATTTCAAGACCAATTTTCAGATTCCCTGTGCACTTTCCCTCACAAACCAATCACTTGGCCACTTGACATTTCACCAATCAGAGGTGAGGCGCGTTATTGCTATGGCAACCCTACATGTTGCAGGAAGACATCTTTTCAGAAAAGCAGGGTTGTCATATTTGGCATAAGACATTTGCACATAGGAGTACCTTGGTTTATTTTCCTTAACACTAGAAAGGTCATTTGATTTGGGCGTTTAAGAGAAGGCAGTCACTTGACAGCACATGGCCTTTCTAGTGCGAAAACAGACCCCCGTGACTGTAATGAGCACCGTTTTTTTATTTTATTTTACAGATAGTTACTGAAACATAAATTAAGGATGCACTCTGGTTATCACCTCTAAACTTGAGGTGGGCAGACATGTTTGAAACTGGACTAAAGTCTCAACACAAGTTTCACACTTAAGGTTATCAGATGTTACTCAAGATGATCCTGAGCAGCACAGCAGCAATCAACGCCCTGATCTGTAGGGGTAGGGATCACCAGAGCCCCCACCATACGATATTATCACGATACTTGAGCCACGATACGATATTATTGTGATTTGTTTTATGATTAGCGATATGCTGAGTATTGCGGTAAGATATATTTTTATAGATTTATTACCTTTTTTGACTGCAAATTATGTCCCCAAAGGAAAACGTGTCTGTAGTTTGGAGAACATGAGACAGCAGTGTCCAGTCCTCTGTGAGGTAATGTGCTGTTATAGTCACATAGGAATCCACTGCCCTCGACGTCCACACATCGCAGGTCAATGAAACTCTTTCTGCTGTACTCAATGATTCCTCAACTTTAAGCTTCACTTCTCTGTAGAACTTGGGTACGGCTGTGTCGGTTTTGTTATCCTAGTACCAAAAGGTTCAATGCGTATTTCAAATATTAATAATTAAATAATAAAAGACCGATACTTGCCGTCCATATAGCAATACAATTTTGTCACACAAAATATTGTGATACTATGCTGTATCGATTTCCCCCCCACTCCTACTGATCTCAGATTAAATTAGCAAACATATAAAAAAGCTTATACTGTCGCTCACCCAGTTTGACCTCAGCATTCTCAGTCAGCAAGACGTTTTGACCCTTGATGTCACGGTGGATGACATGGTGGGCGTGCAAGTGGGACAGGCCCTGACGAGGGGAGAGAGACAAGAGTGAGTGAGTGAGAGAGAGAGAGGCCCGGATCATTATTTTCACTATGTTTTGGTGTGAATATCTATATATATGTGACGACTAAATTTGAGTAAAATGAAAGGAGAGGACGGGGATACATAGAAATAGAGAAGAGTGGGGAGCAGACAAGTAGACAAGCTAAAAAAGAGGCTAAGTACCGAAGAAGAGAGGAGACACCAACAGGAGAGAAGGAGAAGAAAAACTAAGAGGAGAGGACAATGAGCTCACTCTGAGGATTTCTCTGGAGATGTAGGCAATCCAGTCTTCCTTCAGCTGGTTGCCTTTGGTGTTCTTCACCAGGTCTGTGATCGAACCAGCACCACAGAACTCCATCACCAACTACACAACAGATACAAAATCAGAATCATTGGAAAATAACGTCATGAATGAGCAACATTTAACATTAGCCATTTGGTGGATGCTCTTATCTTAATTAGAGTTTAATACATTTAAGTGTATGTGACAGATAGAAAAGGAAGGTAAGCGGAGGAAATGAAGGATGACTGCTACATATTTTCAAAATCCAAAGAATTGAAGATTCCATACTTGTTCCTCAACCTTAATGTCTTGAATGCATTTGAAGACTTACCCATAGCTGGTCATCGTGCCCTGGGGGGCTCTTCTTAATGAAAGCACCGTAGTAGGTGGCTATGTTTCTGTGGTGGGAATACTTCTTCAGCATATTGATTTCCAGTTTAATTTCCTCCTCTTCATCCTAGACACACACAGACACACGCATGAGCCACACAGAGGTATAAGTATCAAAAAAAGAAGACAGGAGGGTATTTGTCCTTGCACTGGAAAATCATTATGATGAAATACAATAATCAGTGTGTAGGCATCAGATTATAATCAACATTTAGCCTTGAGGGACATTTAATTGAGAATCCAAATCAATTCACTTCTATACTTAGGGCCATGGCAAGTGTCAAGCTATGTGACAACGCCCTGGTACAGTATCAAGCCAGCCTGGCCAGGCATCATTCATGGTGTGTCTAGGGCTCCACAATATAACAATGTAGTGTGAGTCCTGCATCTAGTTGCTAATGACTCCTTTGTTTACGGGATTATTGATGCACGACTGAGTCTCAGTGTGATCTAATGTGTACAGCCACTATCAGTGATCCATTGTAAAACACTAGCCCTCCTGAAAATGTACATTATGTCAGGCCTTTGGTAAATCCTATCCAGATATAAATTATCAGGCTGACATTATCCCGCCATAGAGCCGTCTGTCCACAGAGGCCTGGATTCTGCCCTGATCATTTATCTGCTAAACGAAAGACAGTATTGTGCAGGCCTATTTGGTGTGAGCTTCAATAATCAAACACAACCAAGAAAAAGGAACTGACATGATAACCACACAAAGGCCTTGCAGATATAGAATGCAATGGGGACATCAATAGACTTATCCACAGTACAAAAAATAAATAAAAAGGCCTTGTGAGATGTAGCCTACATGTAGCGTGTGTTCATCGTGGATGTTGGGCTTTAGAGCAACTGAAAGAAGCAAACGCGGTATCACGTCTGCACAAAACGATCATAGCTAGCTCCATGCTTGCACCCAACAGCAACTTGACAATGATTAACAGTGACACACTAATTGAACACATGCAGGGAGCAGCCAGCTAGTGGTTTGCTTTACGGTTAAATGGCCTCTCCTATAGAAAGAGCGGTGGGAGGAGGGGTATAGAAACCATAGGGGGTGGTTGTACAGCATTATCAGTGCAGACTACAATGTGTGTGGTTTGCCTCTTTATATTACCAGTGATTTCTCTTCACTGCACAGCACTAAGATGTAGTGAAACAAAATGAGAGGTGAGGCTATGTGAGACTACACGCATCACTTATAGCAAGATGGCAGTTGGCCGTCTATGCAGGCGGCCATAATGCTGCATGAATCGTTTGAGTTGACGTAAGCCTTTCTCTTGCCCCCCACTCATCCATCCACCCCTCTCTGCTGTGCAGCTGTTGGATTATCACACTCCCAACTGTGAAAGCCTCACTGCCACAAGTCACATGGTGAGGGAAAGACAGACACACTCATATGGGGATATGTGTGTAGAAGAAAAAGGAGAGCTTTTTATAACTTTCTTAGCTCGTCATTACTCAAAATACGCATAATTCAAGTCTGGTAGGGGTTTGGGTTGTGTAGATGTCTTGCCATGATGTAACTCCAAATATTGGTGAGATATCTTCTATAGTTGCTCCAGACAGTAAAACTTGATCATCCAAAATCGTGTTGATTTCTCTCCCTATACACATACATGGCACAGAGAAACAGGTCTTAAAGTCAAACATTTAACACACAAACGAACGAGAACAAAGAGGATTCTGCCAAAGTATAAAATAACAAAACCCTGGTTCTGCTTTTTTGGAAATAAAAATTTCAAGTTTGTGTTGATTTTACTATTTGAATTAGGAAGAAGATCCGGTAGGTAGCTTCCGAGACTGAATCACTGTTTGTTATTGTAAAACATTGTAAACACATGAAAAAAAGAAAAGAAAAGAAACCGGGTTTTGTTATTTTATACATTGGCAGAATCCGTTTAGTTCTTGTTTGTTTATGAGCTAAAACTGTGACTTTGAGACCCGTTTCTCTGTGCAATGCAAGTCAATGTGGCGAGAAATAAACACTTTTTGATTATCAAGTTTTAATCTACGGAGCAACTATTGAAGATATCTCACCAATATTTGGAGTTACATCATGGCAAGGTAACTACACAACCCAAACCTCTACCAAACTTGAATGACGCTTTAACAAACATTACAAATTTAAACGAACGCAGAACTGATGTTTACCTGAAAATGCTGTCAGTCCTTGTTCTTAAAAGCTACAGCAATACATTTCAGAGAGAGAAAATGGTGTCAATCCAATAAAATCAATGTAAACAAAGCCAGTATCGGTGTGAAAGTGTTTCAATGGTAGGCACCAAACTGCAAAAACAAACTGGGTCGTTAACAGCTTGTCAATGCGTAGTTGACAGCATACACACAAACAAGGACAAACCCAATATAGGCTCTTATCACCCAGCCAACTTAAACCAGGGGATCAGAACTGCATTTAACATAAACCAAAATAGCGGATCAAAGGGGTGAGACATCAATTTTTAGCTTCAAGCCTATATGATGGCAGAGAGGAGGAGTGGAGGACTAAGTGGATTTGAGAATGTGGAGCAGGGATGAGAATGTGGGTCAGAGCGACACCGGGCAGTGCAGCCAGCCTGTGGATGAGCTCTACAGCCAGGGCAGAGGAGAGAGCAGAGAGCCAGCGAACGAAGCCCGTCTTGATCGGCTAACTGTCAACGAGACGATGAGGAACACCACCTGTGTTCTTCCATTACCTGCTTTTGATTAAAGTAAAATCCAATCCCCATCTGCTTTTTAATACGTTGTTATAAACGTTTCTGCCCTGCTGACCATATACAGTCGAAAATGACATGAAAGAGTGGATAACCAACATATAAACTCAGTGTTGAAATTACAGCGAAAGTGTTTTGACAGCCACATACTGCTGTTTTAGCACCATATACTTGTTACTTTGGATGTGAATTGATGCATTGTCTATTGAGATTATATTCCACATCTGTCCAAATACTTTTGGCATCCTTTAGTGGTGGACAGGGTCTGAAATTAACTTTTTAGCTCACCAGCCAAATGTCTGGTAGATGAAAAATTCGACCCGCCAAACTTTAATTTTTTACCAGCCAAAAATAAAATGTACAGTACCAGGCAAAAGTTTGGAAACACCTGCTTAAACCAGTTTTTTCATGATAAAAAATGCTTTAAACTGTATAAACTTGTCTATAGACAACTTCCTTCATTATATGATATGTGTACTTATATAAGCAGATAATCATAAGTGAATTGCATTCAAAAGTTTCATTTTTAAATGAAAATGGAAATCTTGTAAGCTCATTGGGAGGGGGGTGGTGCATTGTTTTGTTATTTAAATATCTTGGTATGTACCGTTGTTCATGATGACATATGTGAACAGATCCTCCAGGACCTGTAGAATTGTTCATGTAAATAATAAAAAGACCACCAACCATATTTTAAAATGCATGCCATCTAATCCTACATAAAAAACTTGAATGCACTTCATATATGATTACCTGCTTATATAAGTACAAATATCATATTAAATATTAAGTGTTTATAGACACTTTTATACAGTTTAAAGCATTTGTCATGAAAAAAATTGTTTAAGCAGATGTTTCCAAACTTTTGACTGGTACAGTATATGTGTTGTGTGTAGTGTGGTGCATGGTGTGATGGGCGGCAGTAGCTCAGGAGGTAGAGTTCCCGCCCCGCAACTGCAAGGTCGGCGGTTCAAGTCCAGGTCCTCCCGGGAAATAATCTGTCGTAGTGTCCCTGAGCAAGACACCTAACCCCAAATTGCTCCCGTTGAGCAGGTTGGTACCTTGCATGGCTGCCTCCGCCAACGGTATGACATGTAAGTCGCTTTGGATAAAAGCGTCTCCTAAATGCTGTAATGTAATGTAATGTAATACTGTGTAGGGGTGTTAATGATTAGCCGTTGATCGATTAACAACCGTTAATAATTTGGTCGATGAACATTTAAAACGTAACGATCAAATAGAACTATTTGAGATCTCATAATTTTGTCAACGGGAGCTGTTGGTGAAATGCAATCATTAAGTTAAACACAAGAGGGCGAGCGCACTACACATAAG
>OMOT01008188.1:18320-34570 GCA_900312575.1 Acanthochaenus luetkenii
TGTTCTGTCTGCGGTGTGTGTGTGTGTGTGTGTGTGTGTGTGTGTGTGTGTGTGTGTGTGTGCACGTGCCCATGCACCTATATATGACAGAGACACAGAGGGGAAGCAAGAGAAATATGACTCAACCCCAAAGAGACAGAGCGAGTGAGTAAGAGCACGACAACTGGGCATATCCAAGGGAATTGTTTTCTCAGTGACTCATCCGGTGTTTGTCCCAGCGCTCCAGCAATGTGTCATGAGGAGGACATGTAATGCTCCACGTCCACCGGGAGACAAACTCCATAGTGGGAATGCTGACAAATAAAACTGACTGCGAAAGAGTTTAAATACAACTAGGCCAGCTGTCACAGCAAGTCAACTCAAATATTGCACAAAAATGTATATTCATTTATCGTGGGCATGTCTTGCACAGTACACACAGATAGGAGCTCTGATTAGTCCAATTGTGTATACTTTGTATTTTGTCCTTTACATACAGTATTGTAATGAATAAATGAATGAATGAATGAATGAGTTTATTTATTAATTAAGAACCCCATTAGCTGATGAGCCACCGCTAGACTTCCTGGGGTCCACACAACCAGGACAAAAAATAATAAGGTACAATACAAAAGTACAATAATAAAAGAAACATCAGTCAACAAACACACACATACAAATTCAAATACACAAACATACAGCAGAAATCTAACAGTTCATTATTCACCTGTAATTAAAAAAAGTAATACTTCAACCTCCCATCTGCTGAGAGTATATAACGGACTATAAAAATGGATTCCTAGTCATGTGTAACCTTATCAATCATTTCACATAAGACGTCAAGATAATGATAATCAGCTTCCCACAAGACGTCCACATTATCCATCACTGAATCAGAACGTTGCTTTGTAGGAATGTGATATTAACATAAATAAATCTATTTCTGTCTCCTCTATATGAAACATAACCATCAATCGATCAGCCTGAATCATGAAATGATGCGTCTATATGAGTTTCAGATATCGTCAGACTGTAAGTCTTGATTAAATCTTTTCGCTCGTACAAATATTAACATGTGCAATCTACTAAGCATTCCATTCACAATATAGGCCTAGGCGCAGTCGTGTTTGGGTACATCTATTATGACGCAGTGCTTTGTCTGTTTTTGCGCAGGGTCTAGAGCAAGATGGCCGGACTCTTCTTAAAACAAGCCTTTGAGTCTTTCATTCGTATCAGTTGGACTGACTTTGCAAAGTGGTGTCAAGGACAAAACCTTTAAGCAGGGAGGGGAAAACTGATTACGTTGCCAACCATGAATTTCCACCTGGAAATTATTCAAAGCTCAAGCCACATATAAGATATTTCAGCGCTCCCCATTCAGACCTGGGGGGTTCAGGTCTGCTGAGCAGTTCCTTACCACAAAGACTTTGGGTAATTGACTTCGACATATCAAATACACTTTCTACAAAATTCACAAGTAAGCAGGTATGACATTCTAATGGGCTTCTTCATTAGGTTTTCCGGCAGGGGGTAATGTGTTTGAAATGAATGTGACATTTTCAACTCCAAAGGGTTTTTAGTCCTCGCATTTTTTTCCTCCATGCCTAATTCTCACTGGGAATGTAATTTATGCACAGTTGGGATCTAATACAAAGCTGTGTTTTCTAAGCTGCTGGAATCCGACATCTAACATGGAACAACACACAACAACACACACACGTGCACGCGCATCAACATGCAGAGCGTCAACAGGGTATAGTATCTGATATGAGCAGAGGTTCCTCAAATCACCAGGTCGAATAGTCTTCCATGCGGTGTCTTAGTGCTACTTGCCTGAGACCACTGTGTAAACCACTGTGCATAGGTATTTTCAATGTGTATAAGATATTCTAACCATTTTATGCATAAAAATGCGGCAACTGTACTAAAGACAATTTCTTCACTCTATCTGTTTGAATTTGGAAAATTGTCACCCAGGCACAAGCTTTTTTACTGATGTAATTTTGATTTAGGCGAGCTTTCACGGTCAAAATATTCAATATTTGAATAGGTGAGGCTCCTAAAGCTTGTATATACGGCACTAGATGTTCTAAAAACATTAATCACAATCCTGCCTCTAAAAAACAAAATATCCCAGGCCTTTTGAAGATGAAAAGCACCATGTGCTCCTCGCGGTTGAAGAGTTATTAATACTGTATGTGGAAGTGTCAGCAATCTGCAATCAGATGAAAATTCTAAAATGAAGGTGATGAATATAGAATCCAATATTGGTAACTAGGGAAACTGGTAAGAACTCGGACGAAAGACTTTGCAGAGGACGATGAACGTCGTTAATTGTCTCCTTTTCCCGCAGTGTGAAGGGGATAGTCTTCCCCAGTTGAGCTTTATCCAACACTCTGCGCTATTATCATCATTTCCCACTAAGCAGAAGCTCCCCAGATACTCCCCAGAGAGCGGCATTGAGCTGTACTGGCGCCTTTGCCATGTTACCATGGAAACATTCCCATGGCATAGCCCATTACAGAAACAGACACTTACACATCACTTCGGAAAGCTTTCAGGGGAGCTTTCAACCCCAGTGTAAAAAACACTGCAATCATCTTTTGCGCAAACCTTCAACTTATATCTTGCATTACCTGTGCAAGGATATGTGGGACACTTTGTTGAAGCTTATTTTGGTCTCCTGTGTGTCATCTGATCCTGTCCACATACCTTTATTAATTTTTTTTACTTCAGAAAGGACAGACCGTTCAGGCGAGGGATTCTTGAGGTATCAGTGTCCAAACGTACTCCTACGATTATCTCTCCCGTGTCCTCCATCACCTAAATGAGGACCTTGATGAGGTTAAGTAGCGCAATAGGCCCCGACCGATTGTTTCACATATTCAACTGTGGGGAGCCATTATTGGGCCTGCTTGGTTTTGATTAAGGCCCGCTATAGTATGCCGTCTCTGCACCCGTGTTGGGCTGCGTAATGAGTCTGGTGCTAGGATGATAACACTCTGATAAAAGATCCAGCATGGCCACTCTGACTTCTCAGCCATCTAAAATATGTGGTAAATGCTGAGTCTAACTCCCAGTGGCAGGAGTTAGACTCTTTCTGGCCACAACTGCAAATGCCAGACCCGCTCGGTTCCTTTGCTCGGATCGGACATGTACTGCATCACGGCTTGCATGTCTTCAGCCACGTTCGCCACTCACATCCATAACTCGAACTGCGCTCTTGACGAATGAGTCGCATGGGACTATGTTCGCATAAGAGTGAGGTCATCAATATCGAGTAATATAATAGGTGGACCTTTGGCAATTCTGCCGTGAATATCCATGATGACTCATGATGGATCTCCCATTTTCGGAATGGTGATTTTTGAAGTGGCAACTCATCACTTCCGTATTAGCTTTAATTGAACATAGTCAATAGTCAATTCATCTTTGCAGAAAAAGCTCAATTGTCAAGTCTTAGGGGGTTGCATTGCCTGCCACTGATTAGTTTGGGTTAGAGCAAATTAATCTGAATGGCAAGAGAATGTTAATTAATGTTAGAGTCACTTCAACGTCACCTTGATTAATTCCACAGAAATCTTCATTAGTGCGCTGTACTATTTAGCCCCTAACGAACAAATAGATCATTTCCTAAGCTCATAATCATTTACACAGCACAAACCAATTTGGCCATGGCATTTTTTGTCTAATTAACTCAGCATGGAATGGTTTTGTTCCCATTTGTTCTGAATACATAAACCAACACAATTTGTCCCCCGAACGATTTTCCGACAAATGAATGAAAAAGGCACAGCCACACTTTTCACAAGTTTTAAGGCACCTGGACACGGAGACAAACAGCCATGTCTCCTCCTCCCAGCATGTCCACTCCCTTTACCAGAAGGTCCAGTAACACCTGTTCCCGCTGAGGGAAGCTGTGCAGTTGAAACATCAGGGATGACATCTTAACGGCTGTCCCCAAATCCCTCGTCGAAATCCGTGCTCACTTTAAACATCACATTCTGGTACAATGACCTCACTGTCAAAAGCAAAACTTGCAAGGATCATCAGTCAAGCAAGCGAAACAACCACCATTGCCCAACTAAACGAACAACCAATAGCGAAGGCCACGCTCATTACGCAGGAGCCCTCACATCCAAGTATGGCTGGCCAGGGGAAAATAGATAAATATTTCATCCTTACAGCAATGTACAGTACATTCTGGACAGGAAACACAAGATATATCGACAATCTGTACATTCCACAACATTTGGATTACTTTGATTCATAACCGTGTTTCTAATTGCATATTGTATTTAGAACTGTTTTACTTTTGCAAGTTTGAAATAATGTGAAATAATTGTATACATAAATAATTAGTATGAGTATGATTTGAGTATGATTTGATTAGCTGAGTGAAGAAGAACAGCAGGGTAAGTTGAATTTTCACCTCCCATTTGCAGCAGTCAGACAATAAACAGAAG
Organism: Acanthochaenus luetkenii; assembly: GCA_900312575.1. Taxonomy (NCBI): domain Eukaryota; kingdom Metazoa; phylum Chordata; class Actinopteri; order Beryciformes; family Stephanoberycidae; genus Acanthochaenus; species Acanthochaenus luetkenii. The sequence continues at coordinate 22,766 of OMOT01008188.1, forward strand.
ATACTCTGGTGATAGTCATTTTTCAATCGGGGTTGGCACTGATTCCCTGTAACAAACATGGAAAGACATATGACATATGGCTTCTCCAGCATTGCTGCGTTCAACCACAGGATGAAAAGTTGGAGGAAATAGGAATTGCTCTGTCTACGTTAATCTCTGTAGTAGTCACTTTAAGGATGCGAGCGCTGCCTACTTTGCTGAACTAATTAACACAAATAAGCATAATCCTACATTTTTGTTTAGCGCCATAATCCGTCTGCTGTCTGAAACCCCAGTTGTTGCTCCTGTTAACTCTGTTGTGGATTGTGAAAATTATTTAGCCTTCTTTGTTGATAAGGTCAATGCCATTAGGTTAAATATAACACCTTCTGCTCCTGCCTCTGACTTAGCTGAAGGATGTTCTACTCTCTTTTACCAATTTTCACCAATTACGCTGCTTGAGCTGTTAGATACAATATCTCATATGTGCCTGTCTTCCAATTCTCTGGATATAATTCCCACTACATCTCTGAAATATCATCAGTCCCATGTTACGCTCCATTGTCAACAAGTCCCTGATTTTTGGTTGTGTCCCTGATTATTTTAAGCGAGCCACTGTACAGCCTGTATCCAGTTTACAGAACTATAGACCCATTTCAAAATTACCTTTCATCTCCAAAGTTCTTGAAAAAATAGTTGCTAAGCAACTCCTAGAGCTTGTGGAAGGTAATAATATCTTTGAAAAATTCCAGTCAGGTCTCTGCCAGCAGCACAGCACTGAGACGGCTTTACTTAGAGTTACAAATGATATACTCATGCGTGCTGATGTGGGTGAATGTTCTATCTTAGTGCTACTTCATTTGAGCGCAGGTTCCGATACAATTGATCATTACATCTTAATTGATAGACTTAGAACATGGGTTGGTTTAACAGGGAAGGCTCTAGAGTGGTTCTCTTTACAGTCTCCAGTGGTGATCATGTCTCCTCTTCCGCTTCTCTATAGTACGGCATCCCTCAGGGGTCAGTTCTGGGTCATATATTGTTGTCATTGTATATGCTTCCCTTGGGCCATATAACCAGTGAATTTAATTGTATCTCCCATCATTGTTATGCTGACGATACACAGCTGTATTTATCCATTAAGCCTAATGACCTTAGTAACATCTATTTTCATCCTGCATGACTGCCTGACCGCCATCAAAAAGTGGATGTCTTGTAACTTTCTGGAGCTTAACTCTGATAAAAACAGTTCTTATTATTGTCCCCGATCATATTGCTAAGAATATTCACCACTATCTTGGTCCACTGACACCCAATATCAATATCAATTGAAGTTTGATCTGCATGTCAAAACGTTTGTTCAATCGTGTTTCTTTCAATTAAGAAACTTCAAAAATGTAATTGTCCTTGTCAGAAAAGGATATGGAGCGAGTCATTCATGCTTTCATTACAACACGCTTAGATGATTGTAATGCATTGTTCTACTGTCTCACCCAACAGGCCATAGCACGGCTGCAACTGGTCCGGAATGCAGCTGCGAGGCTCTTGACTAAGACCAGGCGCAGGTCTCATATCTCTCCTGTCTTGGCCTATAGGATAGATTTCAAAATTCTCACTATCACATACAAGGCATTACAGGGTTTAGCTCCCAATTACATCACTGAATTGCTGACCTATTACACCCCAGTGAGACCTCTTAGGTCCACTGATCAAGGACTTCTGTCTGTCCCCTTTTCAAGATTAAAAGGTAGAGGTGAACGCGTCTTTGCAACCGCCCTCAGGAACCGCCTCCCATCAGCTATTAGATCGGCAGCATCTGTTGAATGTTTTAAACGACTTTTAAAGACACACTTTTATGTCTGCTTTCTTATAATTTATTTGATTCATTGCTTGTTGTTACCTGCTATGTGTGTATGTTTTGTATGTGTATGTTCTTGAGTATGTATATAGGCATTATATAAATAACATTTTACTTACTTACTGCAATATAATTTATACATGGGAATACACGGGAAATGAATATACTCCCCTAAAAAGTGAGTCTTCCGCAGAATCAAAATAAGATACACACAGAGCAACTCTTGAAAACGCTTGATTCAATGCCACCAGCAAAGCCACAACATCTGATTTTCACTTCAAAATGTCATTTAAGTTACAAAAATACTGTCTCTGTAACAATCACAATCAGAGGAGGGGACAAGCAATCAGTTTGGGGAAGCACAAAGCAGGCACTGGCTGGTTAATTGGCTGTCAAGAAGTGGAGCTGAAATAGCACTCCGTTCATATGATGTGATGAGGGAGGCGAGAGGGATGGCGCCTGGGATTGGCGGTGGCGGTGTGGGGGTTTCGTTTTTGTGTGGCACCAGTCTGCGGTTTGCGTGACTCATGCCTGTTGCGTAATAGTTCCCCCAAGAAGACAACAGCTTTTATACGTCTGACGTGTTTATCTCCCATTCACTTCAGAACTTACGGGAACCCTCAAGGTTGTTGAGCTCTACAGAGGTTCATAAAGGTCACCAACAGTCAATCGACATGATGATCAATGGCACCGGACATATTTGTACTAACGGATCATGAAGATAAGGCATAACTGAGACCGGTGCCATCAAACAGAAACCTAAGAGGGACACATCAAACCTCACAGTGGTCTATCACTTATATAATAGTGCGTCAGACGTTACATTCATTGGAAGAAGAAGAAGAAAAGGTCAGATTAATGTTGATTTATCTCAATATTTGAAGTAATCTCTTCAGCCAGACTATGGCTTTGCCCAGGAGAACTGCGTGCTGCACCTTAGTTAAAACACACGAAGGCCATTCAACTAAGGTGAAGAATGTAAAGCCACAAATGGAAGACGGACAGAAACTCATCAGGCAATATACTCCTCTCTTTCCTTTTGACGATTACTTACGTAACACAATTACTTGCCAGCTGGTGGCGGGGAGCAATTTGACAGTTTCATCACGACTTTGACAAAAGTAATTTACTTGGCTCACTCCTTTTGTGCCCCTGTGGGGAATACATCTTCCAAATGAAAATAAATAAACGCGAACCCACCAGTATTTGACAGTTCAATGTCTTCCAACCCCGGCACAAAGAGGTATAGTCTTCACTCACCGTCATAAAAGTGTGAGATACCAGGGCCACATACTGTGATCTATCACCTGTCTGGGGGACACTTTGGTAGTCTGCTGCTGTTCACAGGACAGCTGGGGCCATAACCGTGCAGCTGTGGAAGTGTAGCTTCGCAGAAAGCGTGACTGGCTCAAAGAAACTGGATATAGAATGGATTCTTTTTTTTAACATATCTAGCTCTTTAGAAGCCTTTATGTTCAGTGCCACAGAGTTCACTTTCACTTAATGAAAGTTCAATAAATGTCACAGTCAATGTCAACAAATATTAGCTAAACAGGTTCGAGGCGAGACAGTGAACGCATGAAGGGTTTCATGTCCAAATACTATACATCCATTAAGGAAAACTAGCTTATGTAGAATATTTCACACGATTAATATATTTTACGTTTTCATATTCTTGAGTTTATTACATACTCAAATCAGTTTCAATTTGTTCAGTGTTATCAATGTAGGAAAATATATTCTCAGATAATTATGTTGAGCGCTACCACACTCAAATCTAACATTATGCAACATTATAGATTAGGGTTGGAACCTGCTTTCTTATTTCAGCGGGGAACAACCACTGATGTTTATGTTTAAATGTCCAATTTTAACAACTGAAAACGACACAAGCTTACAGACTGACATTAAGCCCACTATATTAGAAAGTCAAAATACATGTATATCATCCGAACAATGGGCGAGTCCTTCAAGAAAGCATTGATTCCCTTAGGACTGCGCGTTGTTGATCTTGTTGCAGTTGCTGTCATAGACGGAGTTGGCTTTGATGCAATATTGTAATATTTCATTTGATTATGCCGGTTTGATTGGGGGAGGTCATCCATCCTGCCCGCTGTCTCTCTCCGTCAAAAGCGTTTTGCTTTATTGGCTTGCTGGTCTACTCGACAGAATTCCAATGGGTGTTTGATGGTATTAATGCACCATTTGAATGCAGACCCTGGAGTTGGGGGAGGGAGGGAAACCCATTGCGGAGGGAATCTGAAAGTCAGATGTCAGAGGAGGGGAGGAATTTCTCACAATATGCATATACGACGCTGGAGCGGAATACCAAATGTTAACATCAGTTTTTCAAGGATTTTGGCGTGCGACTGAAAAATGTAGCTCTTCCGTTTCAAATGGTGCCAAACGTAGAGGTTCTGCCAAGCGTACGCCTCTTTGAGGAAGAAGCGGGGCATTTATAGATGCAAATTACGTGAATTGAACCTGTGATGAAAATAACACATTATGTCAACAGTGACGCATCCTTCAAATACGTATACTACATCTAGTCCAGGAAAAACACCAAGGCCAGAAATGTGCACAGGGTTGCGAACAAGTTATATGTCAGCTACAATCACTATTAAAGAGTAGATATATATTGTACATGCTTCCCTCAAGATTGCAACCATGACTATTGGCAATGCAACAGTGATTAGCACTGTCAAATAATTGGACATCGAATTAAAAGAAACACTTGAGTATGTCTGACATTAAACATTTCTTCCTATACTTGCAGTTTGAAACTGGAGGAAAATTAAACGTGCCTCGACAAATCAGTGCTAGGGGGAAATCAATTAATTTAGTCACACAGAGGTGTTAAGTTATTTATGTGCCGTTAGTTAAATTCAATGCTGAAGAAAAGAACAGACTCTACAGAGGAGATCTCAAGAAAAATGACATTACCCACGGAAACACGATGTGCTCTTTTAAAAAGTAACATCTATGCATGGCGTCCATCGAGCAAATCAAGGCCTGAAAGGACCTGATGTCAGTTTTGCCAGAAGACAGACAATATGCTTGAGGAAACACACGTTTTTAATTATATTCTAGTCTAAGCTTTAAATCTGGTTAATACAGTCTTTTACACAATGTATCCTCCCTGAAATACATTTCTTCCACAAACGCAATTTGTAGAATATCTTGAACTTTGAGAGACCACAGTATGTAGAATAGATTAAACAAAGTATATATGTTGTGCTGAAAATATCACTCAACTGTTTGGAGGCATTTGGCAGAATATTGAAGAAAAGAATAGTTGTGGCTACTAAGCCCATAAACCGGTTTGGCACTAGAACCTTTTGCATTGCCTTGTCTTTGGCCTTTGTACTAGATCCACCGTTCATGGGAGCGTCACATATGAATACGTAGACCCGGATCTACAGGAGCAGGCACGCTCACGACTCAAAGCTGTAAGCGTCCTGAGCTAAAGCTCGGTACTCAACAAGACATTTGAATTCAGACAGGGATTCGGCTAACCTTCTCAACTACTCCCTCGCCTAAACCTCAGCTCCATCCAACCGAGCCCTCAGTTCTGAGTGTCAATCCATTCATCTGCTCATCCCAAACAATAACTCCACATTCTGACGCAGGGAAATGACAGACATCATGAGCACTAAAGTGGACATTTTTCCCCTTTAAATGATCAGTGAATAAAAAGAAACCTGATCATAAATACATATAGTATGATGTGTTTAACTGCTTCCCCCGCACCACCACACACACATAGAAAGCACTTTGGAATGCAAATCTCCAGGAGCATTTGGCTGCTTATTGTACAGTTCATTATCTCCCTAGGGGTGTGGGAGGGTAAAGGGGTGTTTTGTTACACATCTGCATGCCATTGCACACAGTGCAACCTTAAGAGTTTACCAGACCAAAGCAGCGTCCGGATAAATTACAGCAAAAAACGCTAAAAGATCAGGTGATTAATCACTGCACAAAGGTATTGGGGAAGCAGAATTTAAAGTTTAAAAACTACTCTAGTGGATGCAATTGGCAGGTTCTTTTACTTGATCTATAGTCCAGTTACCTCAAATGTATTTCATTGTGGGGTTCCTCTGTATTCTGTCTGTAGAGCCAAGGGAACCTTTTGTTGGTCCCCTCTGCCAAACAGGTTTTACTCATCTCGGTCATCAGTTTCCCCTCTTAACAAAATGTGGGGTTCTTTTTGCTTATCGTGTTACGCGCAAAACAGCTAATCCTAGGAAGTCTGACAGGGTGAAGTAGTCTCTCCATATAACATGGCAGCAGAAAGCTGGTGCTGCTAGCAAAGATTGGTCCAACAGTATACAAAACATCATAGGCACAGTGAGTCTTCTGATATTCAATGTTCTCATACCCTGTAACATAGACTCAAGGAGAACCTCCAACATTAAAGAACCAATACTGCCCGGACTAATTGCAGTGCCGTTTTATGGCTAAACTTATATGGGTGATTCCTGACTGAGAAGTGTTTCAATCTGAAATTGCATCACTTCTCGGAAATATGACTGTCATGCTGCTCTTGACAAATCTGACTGTAATGTGAGCAACAAATAAACCATCTCCAGCCCTCCTCAGGACAAACCGATCACAGCAGAGTAACATTGCCATCTAGTGAGCGGAGAGGGAACTACATTAGGCCCTGCCATTTTTTTCACCCCTTCCAAAACACCAAAACCTCCAAATTCATTCAGCCAGAGTAGAAGAGGCCTCGATGCGTTTAATTTTGTATTAAACAGCATTTAGTGATTTTCAACAATGAATAACTTCCGTTACATCGTTCCAATATGGACTTATAACAAATAAGTTGGGAGTTACAAAAACAAAACAAAATCAACCACACTCATGTGGTACAATTATAAATGTATCGTTCAACCGAAAAATAAGTTCTCCATCTGTAAATGTAAGTCTTTAAAGTGTAAGTGAGATCAAAAAAACTAGTATTTTAAACTTTTTTCTCTCCACAAGGCTTTTTCGCATCACTGGCTTTCATTAGAGCCTTGATGGCCCTGGCTCTCATTTCCAACTCTAGAAGCTCCAGTTGCTGAACTGAGGGCGGGCATACTGCTGGTGCCAGACCTGAGAATGGCCCACCTTTAACAGGTAAACCCACGGCTGCGGACTGCGGCGACACCCTCCGTTCTTTAGCCTCCTCGTTGCTTGAAGTGGACGAGAACGCTAAAATCTCACTAACACTTTTGTCTATGTCCTCTTGGATGTCTTTCTTTGCTTCCACTGGTTGACTGGTCATGGGAAGCTCTGCGTTTGCTGGCTTTGCAGCCGGGCCAGCGCATTCCCCACTATTGGCCGCTACTTTCACTACGCCATCTTCAGTTTTAACAGTCTGCTCCTCTTTGGGCCCCTCGATGTCACTATCACAAGTGTCTGCATTGATGCTTAGGACGTCGCTCTCCTCGCCTGAGCCACAAACCTCTGTAGAGACAATTACACAGACATTTTAGATATGAAACTGTTTTCCTCTTTGATTAAAATGCATGTTCTTTTTGAAAACAGTCGGTTAACTAGCCATGTATTAATTACCGTGCTTAGACTCCTCTGTTTTAGCACTATCTTTGAGGGAAGATGTAGAGTCCACATTATTGTCTTGCCTTGATGGGGAAAAAAACAACATGTATGAAGTTATGAGTGTGTGGACACACTCCAGTTCCCTCTGAAATTGTGCTTTAAGTAACTAAGTTAGAAAATTGTGGACTACTCACTGGCTTTCCAAGGTCACTTCTGCGTTTTCATTGTCATTTCCAGATGTCAACTCTTCCCCTAGATACAACAAGCAATGGTTTTGACTGAATATAATAAAAAAATGTTCTAAATGTTGTTTAGAGTACACAGTCCAGATAGTAACTGTGAAACCTTACCAAACTGACCCATGGTCTTACCTCTGAGGATCCGAATAAGATTTGTCTGTGAGATCTGCTCCAGTTGCTCCCAACACAGCTTCTTTATTTCCTCTGAACTACAACCCTGTGAGGGATAATACATTTAGAAAGCAGTAAAGACGTAAGGAGTTTCTTTGAATGCAATGTCTGGGAGTTTGTGGTGGACAGACATTTTATAAACACAATTTATAAACAATATTCCAGACAGTCCAAAGCCTCCTTTGAACTTGATTAATGAGATTGAACCATTTATCAGGCTGGTCATGCCAAGACTACGTCATTACTTATTCAACCAATGTTATTCCATCACTATTTGTAGCATTATTTATCTTTCGACAAATGTTTCTGCTCAAAGTCAGTTTAACAACCTTTCTACAATCAATTACATTTCCATTCAGCCTTTCTAATTCAATATATACCTTGCTAGTGAGTCCCCAACTACATAGCATGTAGTTGTGTACCGGGACAATGTATGTGCAATTGTGTAGGAACCCCGTCCACACGTGGACAGCTGTGTCTTCATGCATGCATGCTCACACATCACCTTGATTTCATCAGACAGCATCTTCTGCAGCTTCTTCTCCCCCAGCACGTGGAAACACTGCTCCATCATCTCCCGCCTGTCGGTGACATAGGCACTGATGGGCTGGAATGGCACGTTAAGGTCCAGGCCCCCTTCCTCGATGTCACTGCCAATCCTGTCCAGCTCTGAGTCGGCTAGCTCGTCCTTGGAGTCCTGCTTTAGGGAGCCAAGGAGTTGTTGAGACACCGTGTCTGGAGGTCTTGAAATGTCCTAAATCATATAATGTACACACTCAAGGCCTTAAAAGGTATAGAACGCCGTTAAATGTAGCATTTTATATCTTAAATTCAGTTTTGGAGGTCACAAAAATGCTGCGGTTTCCTGGCGTGCTGCTGGCAAGGTGTAAGAAAGCACGCAAACCTTTGTTCTTAGTTCTTTTTACATCTTAATGTTTATTTCAGTTGTGGAACTGCTCTTCTATTTCATTCTAAAAATGTATTAAAAAGTCTTCTTAAATATTTAGCTGAAATGAGGGAAAGTCTAAATTGACATACATTCTATAGTTGCCATTACAGGATTTAGAGCTTTGCACACAGCTCACTAACAGTCTTCAACAGTTCCTTGGCTATCAAAGCAACAAGCTAGCAGAACAGCTAGCCTGGTTAGCCCTAATATCTCACCACCGCGCGGGATTCGGTACGTTTTCTGTTGTCATGCCGTTCTTCAGATTGCGAGTGTTTTCTCTTCTTTTCCGTGTTACTGGATTTCTTTTTGAACATTTCGTTCAAGCTAGACACGCCAGTCCTTTAGCTGTAAACACAAGCGTCACTGGCTAAAGTTGCGTGCGTCGCGGCACAAGCTACGTCAATAACAAGCGCCACATTCTTCTTCTTCGGTGGCTTTTGTTGTTGTTTTTACCGCCACCTATTGGGCTGGCGTGTTTTTGTGTGTGTGTGGTCATATCTGAGCCGCCTCTCTCGTATTAAAGGAGCATACCGGCACTTTAAATCTGTTTCCTCTAACCATCTTCTACTGTCCAATCATCCAAAAATGAATCCAAAATTATTCTAAAATGATGTCACGAGTCTTCTTCTTTTACATTTTAAAAGCAAATAATTAAACACAAACTGGGTCCAAGCTGCTGTAAAACTATGAACTGGAATTTGTACGCAGCATCATATTATCTACAATAAATTCCAAGCAAAGTTAGTGTATCGCCTCTCTAGACTCTCTACTAGACTTTGCATCCGTTAAATGAGCATTAAATGAGGGGTAGTGTTCCCACGTACAAGGCAACTGATGCAATAAATTAGTGAGTGGCCTACGGTACATTGTACAAATGAAAATGACAAATAATCTCCCTCAAGGCAGAGCAGCAACAGACTCACATTCAGAGTCGGATGCTCAAGCTCATTTATTTATATGGCCCTTCATCACAAGCATGTCTCAAACTGTATTTTCACTGAACCTTCCTCCGTTCAAAGAGAGAGGTTCCCTCCGCATGACCTCTCTCCGAGGAGCTCTTAGTCTTGATAGAAGTGGAAACACATTCGAACTAGATCCCTTCATCACTCTATACGTCAAAGCTCACTCTCGTGTCTAGTGACACAGTCAATCGCAAGTCCTCTTCCTGCAATTCAGACTGACTTGCCATCTTTCGAGCATCCATCCACTCCACCATTTCATCCAGATTTGAGTATATATAGCAGACATTTGTTACAGCAATACCTACAAACCTACTGCTTCTGACTCAACTACATCGTTTTTTAAATCCACATTTTCAACCATACAGCACTTTCCTCATTATTGGTAATGTGTGCTTGTTTACAGAATAATTAGCATAATTATGACTTTTATTTTCTTCACAAGGACTCACATCTTTTCACAGGTAGGCTACAATAATAATAATAATAATAACAACAATAATAATGATACAATAATCATACCTCACATCCACTAAACCACCATTGGACACCATGAAAATGTATAAAAAATGCAAGTGAAAGAAGATGAAATTGCAAATGATGCCACACATTTCCCCGAACAAATCGTGTGAGAGATGACACATTACTATTATCAAAAACAAAATACTAGTTTCCATTTCATCCGTACCGTCAAAATAAACGAAATGTTAAAATAAATACAAATAATATTTAAAAAAAATACAAATGTTAAATCTAATCTAAAATGTTTTCAATCACACAGATATTACCAAAGTTAAGTAATGTTTCATGTGAATTACCAAGCCACATCTTGGCCATGTCTCCTTTGTGAAAAGAGAGTCAATGTGTAAAAGATCTCAAATAAATGTGTCAATGTGCCTAAACAGGTTTGTATATTAACAGCACATATACTGTATATCATCAAAGAAAAGGGAACACAAATGCATCTCATTTTAAAAGTTCCCACAGTTTCCGCTTCACCAGTGCAATCCACATGGAACGGCAAACCCCAAGCCCCGCTCACAATTAAGACAAGTCGGTCAAGTTCACAGTTTTATTAAACAGTCAACTAGGCTACTGCAGGAAGTATTAAATGATAAAGGAAGATATATTTGGACTCAACCAGTGAGAAAATGACTGCGCCAGGCTCCGACTGCAACACAGAATATGCCTAAATAACATTTTCACATCAGAAACTGTAAGCTACGGAGACTATGGCGTTTATCTATCAACTGTAGGCTTTTATCTATTACCTGCTTCCGTAGGCTACACATACAGTCAAGGTTACCGACTCATTACAAGGAATAACTAAAGAATACGTTGTTTGGTAGACTAGGGCATTTTGTTGCAGCCTTACAGTGCATTATAATAAAGTCTTATGCTTGAACACAACCAACTACTTAACAGATTCTGATAAGCGCTCTCTACTTTAAAGTCAGATATATAATTGCCTACTATTTATCATTCAATAATAACCCAATAATATGCTAATAGGATGCTGAAGTTATAGGCAATACCATACATGCCAAATAAAACACACATCCCCAAAAAATACATGTAGGCTAAACATGGTGTCACCGGGTTATTTGTTCCTAGCACGTAACACGTTGCTATTTAGACCACTGTCACGGTGGCGTATCCTCTGTTTGAGGCGGCGACGTAATCCTCCTGCCTTTTTAACAGTAGCTGAGATGACGGCGTAAGGGTCACGCATCCTCTCTAGCGTATTTAGTCGTGGCGTGAGAGGACGGGCTGCTCAGTTAGCTAAGGAACGGCCTAAATCAGGCCCCAAATAAATCACTCTAATTGGCTTTCCCACCTCTGCCTGAAATAAGGCGGGAGCCAATAAGGCGGTTGCCTGGGCGCCATGGCGACAGCTGTCTCCACATAATGCAGGTTGTTACCCTGATGCCATCCGCCAAATTACGCGGTGTATTCGGCGGGAGGCGCCCATCGATCACAATCACGCCACAGTGTGTGTTGTCTGCAACATCTGCTCCCATGTGTCTGCATATCACCTCGTTAAAAGGGCAATGCTAGAGCCGGCGTTGTTTAAGGGGACATTGCATTTGTGAGCCATGAGAA
>OMOT01008238.1:3157-21721 GCA_900312575.1 Acanthochaenus luetkenii
CCCTCTCCCCTTTCCCTTGTAGATCTTCTCCCATAGCCCCCTCTTTCCCTCCTCTAAGATTCACCATGCTGATCAAGGAGTACCGGATCCCCATGCCCATGAGTGTGGAGGAGTACCGCATCGCCCAGCTCTACATGATCCAGGTGAGGCAATCCGCCATATTTCCCACCACCCACCGGGCGAAAAACAGCCCAGTGATGCAGAACAACAACAGTGACACAGGGACAAAATCAAGCTGTGGGAAAGGAGATATTGCAACACCGGGAATTTTCGAAAGCGTCCGATCACGCCATGCTCGATTATGAAGCGATTGGTCACGCGGAGTCTGATGCTGGAGTGACGGAACAAAAGGAGCTTGTGTGTTGATAGATTATCCACTTAAACTCTCTGAAGCTGGCTGTTGCCACCCATCACAGGCTGTGTGTTTCTTCAGGAAGTGGGTGGGGGCACACAGCACACTCGGTGCACACACGGTGCACACACAAACTGCTTTGACGGAAAGACATCCGAGAGATCTCACGTCATCGTCAGTCAACAAGTGCTTGTACTCATTAATTCATAGCCACCTTTTGTTTCTGGATCAATACAAGTGAGAGTCATTAGCTGCAGTCTTCTAGCAGCGCGCTCCTGCTGTCCTGAGAAGATTATGGGCGGTCTTCTGCAGAAAATCCAAAATGACTAAGAACTCAACAAAGTTCATGTTGTAGTCAGCATAGTTTTAGGGGAGAATGATGAATAAACTTTACATATTAAAAGGTCAGTGGTATTGCAGCACTACATATTTGCTTATTCGTTTGCTGCTTATTTGTTTGCTGATCCTGCCTCACACCTCTCATAGGCTGTGTATATGTGTGGGTGGGTGTAACGTACATTAACTGAAAAGTGACAGATAGCCAGGATAACTACATGAACATAATTGACAATGAACACAGTGTACATGAATGTAACAGTTTATCAGACAAATGAAGCAGTGCACTAAGGTGACAGCAGCAGTATAGATGGAGAGTCTCGGGAGCTGTGTTAAAGCTTTAGGGTTTACAGTTACAAGTGGGAAAGTGTTTGGCTCATTTATGAAATTGGTATGTAGTGTTTCGGCACAGTGTGGTACATTTGCACCTCTGTATCTGCTGTATACTCTGCCCGACAACATATTTTGTATTCATATGGCATGTGTGTACATGATGAAGGAAGCATCAGGTGGTGCTGCCAGGTACGCTATGAGCAACAGCACACAGGAGAGGCAGGGGAGTAATCACAGTGGCACAGACTGTGGTGGAAATTGTGTATTATTTAGTTATGATTGTTTTAGATATATTTAACATTATTTCAGGCAGTAAGGTGTATTTCATTGTTTGAGGCACATTGCCGTTCTTGGCACTAAACATTCAGCAACTGTGTTGGGAACTGTGTTGATCTATGTAGTTATATAATATGTATCACACGTGGTAGTTTTACTGCAAGAGCCAGTTGAGGATAGAGACTTCTTTGATCAGGTTGAGGCAATTAGCTAGTCTGGTCTGTCTTGTGTTCCCAGTGATGTGTTATTATAGAGATAATGGCAATGAAGGAATATTCTCATCAAGAAACAAAAATGTAAATGACACGTTTTCATAATAATGCTTATGTTAATGACAATAAAAGAACACATTGAAATTAAAAACAATGACAATTAAAATTAAATTAGAATATGTAAATGCTCATCATTTTCAAATGCCTTGGGCATGCGCCGCATTTATAGCTTATTTTGAGCGCCACTGATGTGCACTATGTGAAATTAACTATATTTACCCAGGTAAGATTGACATAGCTTGTACTCTGATTTTCAGCAGTGCCCTCATTCAGTTATAGACATTCATACTTGAGTCTTCTACTGCTGCCAGTGAGCAGCTCCACTGAAGCAGTTGAAGATGAAGTGCCTTACTCAAGGAAACCTCAACAGCAGTTGTTGAAAGAGGGCTAAGCACGCCTTGTCCCTTTCCCCACCTGGGTTTTCCCAAAGGAGATTCAGGCTGGTGACCCAGCAAGGTCTCAACCGTTAAGCTGCCACCCAAATTAATGAGTGTGTATGTTGGCAGGCGGTCTAAAATAACAAACTGCCCATTACCGTACCAACGCTACAACCAAAGCTACAGCTTTGTTCACCTGGCCTCGCTTCTGTCTATTTTACCTTCAAAATAGTTTGTCTGAAAAATACTTTGCCAGATTAGTTTTTAGCAATATTGCCTCGTTGTAGAGCTTGTTTGTATTTCCTGGCTTCACTGATGGGCTTGTGTTACAACACGAGTCCATAATGTTTTGCCCATAGTGCTCTATGGAAGAGTGCCAGTTTTTGAGTTTGTTTACACCTGTGTCTGTTGTTATTGCTTTGTATCAGCCCCCTGGTGTACGAAACTGACGGGTAATCCAGTTGAGCTGCATCCCTGTAGATGTTTCGGAGCATGACTCAGTGGACATGCCCTTAAGCAAGCAGACATTTTTTGTCGGCACAAACTAGTTACAGCGCCACACTGCTACACACCCTTGTCTTTTTAAAGATGATTTCTTTGGCACCTTTGCTGTATTTGACAGTGTATTGTGGAGGGTGACACAAAAGAGGGAATAAGATCTGGCATAGGTCATGAGTAGCACATGGAAACACATGGTACAGTGTTTGTTTTAGTCCCTAATCCACAGAGAGCCACTTCGTTAGACTTGTCCAACAGGGCATTATGCAAAGAACGATGGCGTTGACACAGTCCTCCACAAATATGTATTTCAAAGGTTTACACACTGAGTTAGTCTACGAAATAAGGATTTATTATGCACATTCTCAAGCATGTGAAAACAGGAAAGGAAGAGGAATTCTTCCATTAGTGACCCATAGTTACCTTTCCCCCTGACCTCACCATCTTTGCACAGCGTCGTTGCTGTGATGTTACCGTCGCTATGGCAACCATGACATCAGCAGCGTGCCGGTGGTCAGGTTTTGTTCGATAGAGGAAGTGAATGAAAAGAGAGGACGAAGGATAAAAAGAGAAGCTGCGAAGGAGGGAGGGGAAGAAATAAGAGAGGGGGTGGAAGGAAAAGCGAGCTGTATTCTGAAGAGAAAGAAATTAAGGATTTTGCTGGTGTGGATACTCACTCTTCATTGCTGTGTGTTACCAGGGCAACTGCAGCATGTAGGGCTTCCTGCCTGTCATCCATCCCCAGTGTACGCCTCGCTCGTGGATGAAGTCAGGGCCTTAGGATAGCCTTGCCATATCTACTTCAGTAGGCTACGCCCCGCCCCAGTCAGAGTCCATCCCGTTTTCAGTTACTTTCCCTTGCCCTTACAACGCTGCCTCCTTATTTGATAGTTAATTTTACAAATCTTTGGGATTTTGCAATGATGTGCAAGGCAAATGCAACATGTGAGGGAAAATGAATAGGAGAGGATCCCTCTGACTCTCATTCATTCACACACATCCGTCATGCACTGACTAAGCTCTCTGTGGAGTGAAGTGACAAGCAGCATCTCAACAGGAAACATGCCTCACTAAGTTTATGGCAAGAGGAAATAAACCATCCTGTCATAGCAGTTGGATCTTAACACCTAAAATAGCTTTTCATGGAGATATTTGATGACACTGTTAAGGAAAAGTGGATGAGGGAGAGAGAATGCCACGTGACAAAGGTTTTGGGGTGGGATTTGAACCCACTACATCGTGGGCACAGGGCCCTTGTCTACTGAGCCAAGAGGGATTCACAGTAGAACCGGGCAGACGGGAGTCCACCCGCTCCTCCCCAACCCCCCGAATGCAGTAGACTCACAGTTTATGCTGCTTATTCTCCCAGACTCTGTTCAAAACGGTTTATTTAGTCATTTCTGTTCCCCCTCAGGGTATTGTTTACATCAGCAAATGGACAAGCACACACTGTTTTCATTATGCTTCTCCGTTGTTCATTTGCGGTTAGGCATATTTGTCTATTCCCGCTGCCTAAGGGAATGACTGAGCCCCGGCCAGTGTTTTGTAATCTTCCTCCTGGTGAACTGCAGAGCATCAGCCCTCTCTCCGGGGGAAGAAGAACTGATACTGGCCAGTGGCACTCAGGTTCACAGGCCAGACAGCTGTCAGCAACCTAATTAAGTGTCTTGCTTTGAATTGTAGTGTGGTGGTGTACATGTGTGTACACACCTTTTCTGTTTCTACGTGCATATTTCTGCAGCTGCCTACATTTATGCATATGATCTACTGTGAAGTGCACATTTGCGTATGTTCCACTGTTGGGCTGCTGTGTTGCGTACGGCTGTGTGTACGGCCTGTTTGGTGGTGTCTGTGCTGTGTCTTTGGAGCTGTGCCGTGGCTGTTGAGAGCAGAGCGGGTGGCTAATGAATGACCTGTCAGAGGTAATGAGGTCCGGAGGGCTGGACGCCTCACGCCCCCCTTCTCCCCACACCCCTGATTCACTGCCTCGCCTGCATTGTCTCTCCCTTCTGGATTGACTGGAGAAATCTGCCTCGCACTGTTACGCACATGCTGCAATAAATGCTGCAATAGCCTTGAACATAGTTCCAGCTGTATGTGGAAAGACTTGGACAACAGTTGGTGAGAAAAATACAAAAGAGGGTACCTCAGTAAACCTCAGTATTCTCTATGACACTTATGGTCCCTGCCCTTTGCTCTCTCTTGATGTCCTCAGCATTTGGACTATGCCCTCTGCCTTCTAAGTTTTTTGTTTTGTCACTGATTTCACAATACTCACAAATCTTCCTCTGGCCATGCCACACATTCCTGTTTTTGAACCAGTGAGTTACCTAGCTGTAACTGGTCGATTACATCTGCAGTCTCCACCCAGCTTCTCTTCATGCGTGCACCTGAAATGTAAATATGAGAAAGGTGTGGCTCCATGAGCTGGTTTAGGGGCTTCCTGCTTTGCAAATCAGAGCTGACAGTCCTTCAGGAAGCGACATGGAGAATGTGTCTTCTTGTGTTTCAATCTGCCGATTGTGCCCAACTGTTTCACACTCTGTAAAAGGCACCACGTCTATTCATCTTTCTTTGTTTCACTTATAAATAATAAACCACCAGTGGATCTGTACAGTTCTGTTTCCGAGTGAGGCCACATTTGTATCCATATTTACAATTCCCTTTCCCCTTACACTTATTCATACACAAACACAAACACACATTGCAACGTATTATTTTGTACCTACTATTATTCTCCTTACAGAAAAAGAGTCGAGAGGAGAGCTGTGGTGAAGGCAGCGGGGTGGAGATCCTAGAGAATAAGCCCTACACAGATGGACCAGGTGGGACAGGCCAGTACACCCACAAGGTCTACCACATCGGCATGCACATCCCCAGCTGGTTCCGCTCCATCTTGCCCAAAGCAGCACTGAGGGTTGAGGAGGAGTCCTGGAACGCCTACCCTTACACCCGCACCAGGTGAGGTTTACTCCTACAGGAATGCCACCTCCACACCTCTTCATGCAGGAGAAGACAGAACACAGATTATAATTCAAACCCTGCTCATATACAATGTAATGTTGTTTCTCTAATTGCTTTCTTAATTTTGCCCAGTTTGTTGGTATACCTAAAAAATAAATAGAAAAAACCTTCCTGAGAAGGGATGGGGTGGAAAGGATTGCAATCTTCATACAAATATATTTTGTACTTATAATTGGCTTGTGTGCTTTTTTGTGGTTTATGACTGTATGTTGTTTATTCCCACCGTGTCCTCTGCTGAAAATCAAATAAAAATAGGAATGATTAAAAAGACAAAATATCTACATCCAGCATCAGAGAGAGTAATTAGGAATTGCTAATTGAACGTCCCGCTGTAGCTGCTGTCCCTCAGTAAAAAGCCCCAAAAGAGCAGTTGTCACAGTATTACTGAGCACACCATCAAAGAGTGACGTCCGGCCAGCAGCTCTCCTAGGCTGTTAGATGTTGATGGCCCCTCATTCTCAGTGTGGTGGCCTGTTTGTCTGTGTGGGGCCTGGACAAACACAGAGACGGGTAGGTGCTGAAAGGAGACGTGGCCCTGAATACGCTGTCAGGATATTGATAGACCGCTGACAGTGCCTGCTGACACATTTATCCAACCAGTGACAGCTTTGCTGCAAACGTCGCAGATGCAACAGATGGACATGGCTCGCACATCTACCCTCAACATTGAGGGCAGGGAGGGGGGAGTTGTCACTTTTACTAAAATAGTGTTGATCTCGAGCCATTCAGCACAAAATCTAATCTTTGAAGTGAAGGCAGATGTTTACCTGTAATGCATTCTTGTTCAGCAAATGTTTTCTGTGCTCTTAAGGAAAGTTGTGACATTGATTTTGCTTCTGTCCTTTCTCCTTCAGATACACATGTCCCTTTGTTGAGAAGTTCTCCATTGATATAGAGACGTACTACAAGTCTGACACAGGCAACCAGGCAGATGTCTTCAACGTGTCTGCAGCAGAGAAGAGGATGAGGACGATTGGTAAGACTATTTGGTCTTCAATCCATTAGGAGAGCAGAAACTTATTTCAGATATTTATAAACACTTTCAAAACCCACTATTTATTAAGGTCAATGTACATAGATCTCGCTCAGTGCTCTTATTATTTTCAACAGATTATTAAATCAATGAATAGTAAATGTATCTCGTGTAGATTGTGTTAGAGAACCTGTACAGAAAGTAATGTCCACTACCTACAATAGTTAATCAAACTGTCATGTCAGTATTAGTGGGTCTAGTCATATTTGCTCAGGGTTTCCTGATTCTTGTTCTTTTCTGTCTCAAACAAAAGCAGCAGGTGAGGCCCACTTGTGGCCGTTTGTTGGCACTGCATATGTTTTTCCTGTTGTTGGCAGGAGCTGCTCAGAAGTTTCTGGTTTTAGGGCATGTAGTGACCCAGTTACACTATTCATTGTGACATTTTTATTTCAATGCCATCAATGACTTATTCTTGTATTTCATTATTATGTCAGCTTGAAACTCAATGGGAAAGTGTTTCAAGCCCAAACTAATTCTGTTAGCCTACCCAGTCATATTAGTGACATAGTAACCAATCAGAACCGGTAATGTAATCCATACAATACAACTGAAAGACCTGGTCTCATTACTTGTTACTGCTGTCTGAATTTGAATTCTCTCCGGCAGACCCCATCGACATAGTGACAGATCCTATCCCCCCTCACGAGTACAAAGCAGAGGAGGACCCGCGTCTCTATATGTCAGTCAAGACCCAGAGGGGTCCTTTGCTGGACAACTGGATAGAAGAGTACGACCATAACCCAGGGAAGACCCCCATCATGTGTGCCTACAAGTTGTGCAAGGTGGAGTTCCGCTATTGGGGCATGCAGTCTAAGATTGAGCGCTTCATCCACGATGTCGGTGCGTATGCGGTCACAGATGTCACAGTCTGTCTCATGTTGTGTGCGTGCGTGCGTAGCCCATTACTTGATTAATATTGGAATATTTTGTAACACTGACGGTCGACGTGCGTATCTCCTGGGGTCACTAGGCTGGTGTTATCCGATTCACAGCTAGATGGTAGAAACCTTCTGATTTTCAGTGCTAGGTGTGTAATATCTCCCATCCTCCCTTCCTAGGACTGAGAAAGGTGATGGTGCGTGCCCACCGGCAGGCCTGGTGCTGGCAGGACGAGTGGTACGGTCTGACCATCGAGGACATCAGGCAGCTAGAACTGGAGACCCAACTGGCCCTGGCCAGTAAGATGGCCCAGTTCAGCCAGGCAGAGGAGGCTACCGAGGCCAACGGAGGTGCCCCGTCCCCCGACAAGGACCATGAGGTTAAGGAGGCGATCAGCTCCATCGAAGCGGAGGATGTGGCTGTCGGCACAGGAGGAGAGACTCTCCAGGCACGAGGTGTGCTCACCAAGCAGTGGTCCACCTCCTCCCGATCCTCCCGCTCATCCAAGAGAGGAGGTGAGGAGCAAGCCATCTTCATCTATGCATCTTTGTCACCTATGTGTTTGTCATGGTGTGAGACTGGCGCTGATGTGCAAGGTATCAAACGGCACCCGGAATTCATTATGCATTCACATGGCTCATCGCTCCGGTGTTTCAGCCCTGCATGTACACTATCCCTAGCTGAACCCCTTCCTTTACACCTCATCACACCCCCATCTACAAGCAGTGGTTGTTCTGCCTGTCACCTGACTCCTACCCTGCCTAAAGGCGACGGTATACTAACAACAAAGTCAAACTGTCCCACAAGGCAACACGAGTCGTGATATTTCAGACCAATTGGTCTAAATCGGTCACACGCTGGATGCTGGAGTGCCAGCTTATGAAATCTAGAAGGATATTGGAGCACTACTTTGCCTCTGTATGAATATTGAATTGTTTGCTATTAACAGCTTGTTTGGTCATATCCTCTAACAGACAACAGATATTGTGACAGAGGTAAAAACAGACAAGCCTCAAAAAGCCATGGCAAGTGTAGAACATTTTCCAATGGGCTTCATTATGATTTCTAGTGCAATATATTAAATGAAAGGCTTTAAAAACTGTCCACACAAAAGGACTGTCCTTTGATTTAGTTCAAGGTGTGTGAATCAGAGTCACTGATAATAGTCACTGAGAACTGTCCAGCACCTGGCTTAGATTAGGATGTGCGTGTTTTGACTCTGCTCAACTATATTTACTCGTGCCTCGACATGCGTGTCCTGCTTGCCTCGGTTTCACCCCCCATAACTCGGTGGCTCTCACCTGGGTTAATTTTAGCAGCAGCACATCACAAACCGCATGACACACCCATCTCCAGTGTCACCCCTACCTCAAAGCACCGTTCATTCCCGCTGCCACCTGGACCCCGACTCTTACCCAGCCTGCCTTCTTTCATCCCTATTACTCCCCCCTGTGGTTTTCTCCTGGGCTATTTTTAGCGGCGCTATTGACATCACAGACCAGAGGAGGCTGACGCTCTGCACTGTGCCCCTCCCCTCCTCCCCACCACTGCCTTCTGTGTGCTGACGGCTATTAGTTGTGCCCCCCTCTCACCAACCTGCCCCTTCCAGCATCCAGTACCACCAAGCCTTTCTAAATGAGCCCCCACTCCTCCTCTTCACTAATGATATTGTATGAGGCATAGAGTGAAGACAAGGCCTGCTTTTAGTGTAGCCTTTTTCCTTGGCTGGTAATTGGTTGTTGATGCGTTTGTAGCTTGTCTGTGTTACATTGGACCTCACTTGTGTCTCTCTCACACACACACACACACACACACACACACACACACACACACACACACACACACACACACACACACACACACACACACACACACACACCCCTGACCACCGAGCAATCCATCTGCGATGAAGTAATGCACCACGGAAACTGTTACTGTTGTTTATATAACACTCTTTATGTGAGTGGGCAGGGGAGATTGTGCAATGTTTCTTTGTAGTAGTGTGTGTGTGTGTGTGTGAGAGAGAGAGAGAGTGTGTGTGTGTGTGTGTGTGTGTGTGTGTGTGTGTGAGAGAGAGAGAGAGTGTGTGTGTGTGTGTGTGTGTGTGTGTCTGTGAGAGAGAGAGGCTGAAACACATGTCCCAAAATAACAGTTTATGTTGTTGCGGTTCTGTGTTTCAGTGAGCCCGTCACGTCACAGCATCTCTGAGTGGAGGATGCAGAGCATCGCGCGAGACTCGGAGGACAGCTCTGATGAGGAGTTCTTCGATGCTTATGGTAACCGCCATTTTGATTTTGTATCAAAGGAGATGGTTAGATCATGAAATGTTTAAATGTGTTCAGTTACCCAAGAATCCATGTGCACCGTTCTCCCCTGACTCTGCATGCATCTCTTTAATCACAGATCAGTTCTTAAGCTTCCCAGATACCCAGCATGTTTTGGGCCGGCAGTTGAAATAGGGGGTTGTGGTGCGACACACGGGCTCTCTGCCGGATGAGTCTGGGCGGGGGCGCAGGCCAGGTGGCTTGTGCTGAAGTCAAGTCCAGAAATCACAATCGTCTTGCCCCGCCACTCCCTCATTGACCAACACACTCCAGCTCTTATGCTACCTACACTGCCATATACACACAAACAGAGAATGTGTCATTTCAGTCCTTTACAATTCATGATATTCCCAGGCTACAAATGAATCTACAAAATAATGTGCCAATGTATGTGTGGTAAGATGATTTCATAACTTTTTGTTATGAAAATAATGAAATCGTGCATATTGCTGTTATTTATTATAATTATATTGATTTAGTTTCCATCTGTTTCAACTGGAATAAAACATGCGACATTGTGAATATCTGCGACAGAATTCATCTTCTGAGTTTGTTGAATTATGTTAATGTGTTGTACATTGCAGTATTCATGTCTACGTGGATTAAATCATTGTGTGAGGGTTGCATTGTAAGTGAAAGTGCATTACATTTCATCTGAGTCTTCCCCATGATGTACTCAGAAACTCATGACTACACTTACATTGCATTTGAATTAGTCTACACCTGAGATCTGACTCGATGATGACCATTATAGTGATGACTGTTGTGCTCCACAAGCACCCGTCTCAGTTATCTATTATTTACAGCTGTTGTTTTGTGTAGCCTGCTGCTTACACTGTGGAAACAACGTCACCAAACAAGCAGTTATTTTACTGCGGTAAATAAGTAAAGCTCACCTGTTATAAGACGTGTGCAAATTAATTCAGTCAGGTACAGTATGAAGACAAGTGGAGGATAGCGCTGGATGAATAGAATGAAGGTAGTAGGTGTAACAGAAATTAAACATGAAAACACACTCACGTGGCTCAGGAATAAGTGATAGACGAGTATATATATTATATCTTTTTTACTGCATTTCTGTCACTAATGTTAACTGATAAGAGAGATTTGAATGATGGTGCTTGACTTAGCTTCAACCTAGAATTGCAGTACTTACTCTATAAACAAAGATAATAAAACAAAAGTATCTGCTACAGTTACATCAGCAAATTAAGTTCTGGTAATTTACAAGCCATGATTTTGACTTTTTAGTGCTTCATTAATTATATGATCAAACTCATGAAACATGCACTGAACTACACAAGTCATAGATGTTGAAATAAGTTTAGAAGATATTTATTGACTTAAATTTAATGTGTAATAACAGACACTTTCAAACTTTTTTGGGCCAGTGGAAAATTGGATTGTTATTAATATGACTTATGTATGGGCCTTGAAACAACCAAGAAAATAAGTTAACAGGCGATATCATTTAATGGAAAAATGTATTACTTGATGTTAGCTGCTTTAAGGACATGTCCAGGATTTCTTTCAAGCTTATCCTATTTATTACTAATGAAGCCCCTCTGGATATTCAAACAGTCTTGCTCATTGGCACCAGCCTCCTGGTAGTTCACTGTGGAACAAAACAATTTCCTTTTTTTTATTTTGTAAACATTTCTGTTACTTCTGTTTAGTATTAGTACTGCTCATGGACGTGAATGGAATTGCATGGTATTCACAGGTGATGTTGAGAAACGGTTTTATTTCCCATTTGCTTGCACAAACAAAGGCTAACAGGAGGCTGGTACCAGTGTCTCAGAAATAAAGACAGGCAAGAAAATGTACGAATTGTCCCTAGAGAGGCGTGATGGTGATCAAAGGGACAAGCTTGTAAAAATCCTGAACATTCCCTTTTAATAAGAATATCTATTTCGGACATGCTGCCAGTCCATATCATATAAAAACAACATACAATATAAAACGGCAGTAATAAAAAATTTAAAAATGAACACAAATCCCCCCACACTCCACTTGCATGTGCGCGCACACACACGCGTGACATATGAGGCAGCCGTACAATCGCAGATCAATAACGGTAAATGGATAGAATTCAGTTGGTCGTCTCTTGACTAATTAATTGTGAGTTTAAAAAAAAAATTTTTAAATAAACAAAATACCATTACCCAAAAATGTATTATGAAATCACATCATTTTTACCCTGTTCACTTTCCTCCAGCATAGATGGGCCTGTCATTTGAGATTGTAAAATAAGCTTATCTATATTTAGTTCTTAAAAAGTGAAAATAACCAGCATAATTTGCAGTTTTATGGTTACAGTGATGCATCACACCAACTAGCTATAAAATACACTATTACTTACTACAAATTAGTGAAATTTTAACATCACAGAAATGTGTCTTTTCACTTTTCACACGTTGTTCCCTTTTAGTGTAAGTCTTCAAATTACGCTGTGCTATTTTGTAACAGGTTACTTGCATGAATGGTACACAAACTTTAAAAAGACTCAACGTGATTTGTCTTCTGTCGCCCTAACCAGAGGACCTCTCAGACAACGAGGAAGTCTTCCCGAAGGAGATAGCCAAGTGGAACTCCAACGACTTAATGGACAAGATTGATGCAGAGGGAAGTCCTGGTATGACGAAGAGCATGCGTACTCTTTGATGGACGGTCACACTGCCTCATTACTTGATAAGCATGTTCTTTGTGCCCTCTGTGCGTTTGTGTTCGCAGGTGAGCTGTATAAGGAAATTACGGTGGACTATGAAAGAGGAGCCAGTGAGGAAAGACTAGATGAGGTAGGTGTCTGAGTGGGTTTCTACTAAAAACCAACTGGGCTGGCTCAGGCTTCCATGATGTTGCACAGTGTCTGGAAGTAATCATCCTTGAAGATCCTTCTACAGAATAATGCACCCCAAGGATTTCACGACCCGAAAGCTTGTGTTACACTTAATTTAGTTTTTAATTTAACTTTTATCATGAAATTACGGCACATTGCCCATTATTTAATGCAGGAAGTGACAAAAAACATGGACAACTCTCAGTAAGACAATTAGACAACAAACGGTACAAGATTACAACATTACATTTAACAGCTATGTCGCTCAGGACAACAAACCGAACATTGTGCTCTGCATCAGACTATGCAGTTTGGGGGATTGGAGAAGGGCTTTTCTCCCTGAGCCTCTCTGTCCTCTTGTGTTCAGATGCGTGTCTCTGTTAGCAGCCAAGCCGATAGCTCTACCATTCCCGCCATCATCGTATCCCGGCACCAGTCAGTAAGTAAACTCCCTGGCCCCGGTGCGTTGTGAGCTACAGTAGCCCCACAGAGACTCCCCTTAACAGCCCCAGCACTAACTGCCCTGCCCTTGCCCAATCCATGTCTACTCCTCAAACCTCACCACCCTGTGTGAAACTCCCATGTACCTGTAGATGTGACGTGGAGTGTACAGTGCTTCTGTGAAAATGTGAGGTTTGTGGGCGAAAGACGGCAAAGCTGCACATTATGTTCTTCTGTTTAATGTGCGTATGATAATGCATTGAAGCATTGTCGTTGACTTGTTTGCTATTGATTGAGCAGTTGCCCAGGTGGAGTGTAGGTTGGTTCTGTTTCCCTTGATATGGTGCTCTGCCCCTCTAGGTGTGAAGGTGGGGGGGGGAGAGAAGGAATTTGTGCAAACAAACACTTCGTCATGTGGTCCATATTTCAAGAGATGGACACATATAGAAAGTGTTGGGATGATCAGAAGCCATGATTCACAAATCTGACACGCACACAAGTCCTGCGAGTAATTTGATACCAATGGCTGAGGCATTATTGATTATCGGTGTGGTTTTTGTCACTCAGGAAGCATGTGGTCATCCAAATAAATGTACCAGCAAAGAGCATATTTTCATGAGTAAATGCTACATGGCATTTATTGAAACATTGTCCCAGCGTTGTTCCCCATCGACCGCATCCATCACCCCTCCTTAATTTCCCTTTCTCAGGATGGCTCCTCCCAGCAGTGTTTGCAGCCTTCCAAGATCCATGTGCTGATCTTGGTTCTCCATGGAGGGAACATCCTGGATACAGGCGGAGGGGACCAGAACAGCAAGCAGGCGGACGTCAACACAATCAGTACGGCATTCGACACAGTCATGCGTGTTCACTACCCTGCTGCGCTGGGACGCATTGCCATCCGCCTGGTGCCCTGCCCTGCCATCTGCGTCGAGGCCTTCTCCCTGGTGTCCAAGTAAGGAATCGCACACATTTTCTCACATGGACACCAAGAGCATGTCCCCTCTTCCTGTATTCCTATAACTCCACTGTGTGTCTAGTGAAGGAGAAGCGCAAGTCAAATCATATTAAAAACATGTTGATAAGTTCATTTTCTTTGTTTGTGTCTTTGGTGGCAGCCTGAGCCCATATAGCTACGATGAGGGCTGTCTGTCCAGTAGCCAGGACCACATTCCTCTGGCGGCTCTGCCCCTCCTGGCCACCTCCGCTCCACAGTACCAGGAGGCCGTGGCTACCGTCATCATCAGAGCCAACCAGGTGTACACGGACTTCATAAAGTCTCTGGATGGGGCAGCCTTCTCTGGCCAGGTGAGCTACTGCCCTGTATTGATGCTGTTGGACCCTCAGATGCCCATCACCACTTTTTGGTTGGCTGTTGCCCCGTGTTCGTGATATGCCATTATACGATAAGTTGTGTGTGTTTTTGTCTTTGTTCTCCAAGATATACATAATCACAGTGTCACAGCTGAGCCTGGGGCCTCATTTATCAAAGCTTGTTCAAAGTTCTAAATCTGTGCGTAATAACTGCCACTACGCACAAGAAAATGTGTGTTTATCAACCGTGCGTACGCACAGCTGTACGCAGTCAACAATGATAAATCCCACACATTCTATATCACTCTGCTCGTGCACGACCAGGCTCATTTACATAAAAGAAACACCCAAAATTAGCCATATTTGGTAAACAACTTCCCTTTTAAAATGCCCCAGCCTAATATGCAGACAACATGGAACATGAGAAAAAGCCCAAGAAGAGGAACTTCACTGACAGTGAAATTGAAATACTGTTAAACAAAATATAGCTAAAACAAACTATATTATTTGGCACTTTAACGAGAGGTTTGTCCAAGAAGGAGAAGGACATGGCATGGGGTCAGGTGACACATGTCATGAGAATTGTGAGAGAGGTGAAAAAGAAGAATCACAGCCCACAAAGGGGACAACAGTGCCACATAGTGGAAAGGACTTGAGTGTGTATGGGGATGGCATTGGTGCGCTCTGTTGGATTCTCCAGAAAAGCGGTCCTTGAAAACGCTGCATGTGGCAAATCTTCCAGCATCATCCCAATCACAAGGAGTCTAAATCAGCTGTAGTCTGTACCACCTGTCTGTAGCTCATCTGTGTGAGCACCATAGTTGACAATTAAGTGGGAGTTTGTGTGTCTCGTATTTAAGAATCGGTTTACTTGTGGCTACACTTTTCTAGCACAAGGGATTTCTGCATGATCAGGAGTAGTTTTAATGTACGCACGTTCTCACGTCCAAGAAGAAATTGATGAATAACGTTCTATGTGTAGAAACTGTGCCTACGCACGTTTGATAAACGAGGCAATTTAGGAGTTGTTTATTCTAGGGAAATTTGAACCCCAATTATTTATGTCAATGACATTATTATCGCTTAATAAACTAATAGCTTCATTATTTCTGACCCTTGACCTCTGTAGGTGTGCCTCATCGGGGACTGTGTGGGAGGGATCCTAGGGTTTGATGCACTGTGCAGTAGCAACCAGACGGTAAATGAAAGCCAGAACAGCAGCCGCAGGGGCAGCGTTGTGAGTGTACAGGTAAGAGACAAAACATGCAGTGTTATGAATATACATGTTCAAAAAGATCCTAACGTTTACCACTGAGAGCCCTGCATCAAAAAGAACTATAATTTGCTTCAGGGGTGTCAATTCATTTTAATCTCTAACATATGGCAACGTCCCTGCATCTAATATGGTTTGATACCAAAATGTCCAAAACCACTTATGATGATGCATTTTTACTCCCATTATAATGATAAAAACTATAATAAGATTACATTTGGACTCACTTAATCTACGGTACGGCAAATTCCCATACCTTGCCACGCTCGGCTGACGCCCTTGCTGTGCTTTACAGTAACGCCAGATAGCGTGCCTTTCTTGAATATTCCTCCATCACCCCTGTAGGACCAGGACCTTCTCTCTCCAGGCATCATCATCAACAGCGGGCACGGCTCAGCCTCTCCAACCCTGGAGGGCAGCCGCCACCTCAGTCGCAGTAACATCGACATCCCTCGCTCCAGTGTAGCTGACGACACCAAGAGGCTACCACGCAAGAGAAGCGACTCCTCGACCTATGAACTGGACACTATAAAACAGCACCAGGCCTTCCTGTCCAGGTGTGTTTATGTGTGTAACGTGTTACCGATGCAGAATTCCTCACTGGGGAGATAATAAACCAACTCGGTCCGTGTTTCGTGTGCTGTCAAGAGTATTTTTTCGTTGTAGTTCTACAGGACGAGATGACTTTGTGCTGTCCTTTCAGCTTACACTCCAGTGTCTTGCGGAACGACCCAACCTCGCGCAGGTCCAGCAGCAGCATCACCATGCTGGATGGAAGCTCCCTCGGGAAGTTTGACTTCGAGGTGTCCGACTTCTTCCTGTTCGGCTCTCCCCTGGGCTTGGTACTCGCCCTGAGGAAGACTGTCGTCCCTGTGCTGGATGGTAAGCCAATTGGAACAGAGGGAATGTTATATATATTATATATATTATTTCGGGTGTTTAGATTATAGCAAAGATTATCTATGTTTTATGAGATAGGTCAAATAAATAGGCTCACCTTCCGGTCTGCAAATGTGCGTGTTCTGAAATCTTGCCTCAGGTAGAGACAGCCTAAGCATAGCTATGCGTAATGCCGATAGCATTGCAACATGTCTGGTACAGACAAAGTGGTTTTTCTCAAAAACTACTGTTCACAAAAGTGTAAAGTTTAGCTCTGGATGACAATAACAATACTTTCAACTTGTGTGTAATTTTGTCCAAATAGACCTCGGATGTTTTTAACGTAAGATATCTACAGAAAGTAGGCCATGTCTCTTTTCCAGACCCTGGTCTGCAATTTTGCCCCCACTGCACTTTGCAGTGATGCTTGTGGTACCTGGAAAAGGGGTCTGAGTGAGAGCTCTCAGCTTCTTCCTCCTCTCAGGTCATAGCTCAGGAAATGAATGCTGTTGGTCAGGGATGGGGAACCATGTGCCACGGAGGGCCGAGAGGCTGCAGGTCTTCATTCCATCCAAACGCTACACCAGGTGATTTCACTGATTAGCTCCTCCTCTCTGGTTGAAGGAGCCTCTCGGCCCTCCGTGGCACATGGTTCCCCATCCCTGCTCTTGACGATCGTCACCCCCATAGGTTCTTCCCCTCTCCTCTCTCATGGCCTTTGGCTCTCTTTCTCACCCCAGTGGCCCAGCTGCGACCAGCCTGCCAACAGGTCTACAACTTGTTCCACCCAGCCGATCCCTCCGCCTCTCGCCTGGAACCCCTCCTGGAGAGGAAGTTTCACCTCCTGCCTCCTTTCAATGTACCCCGCTACCAACGCTTTCCCCTGGGAGATGGCAACTCGGCTCTACTAGGTGAGCCCTCTGCACTGATGATGTAGATAGGTCACATTCATACCAATTCAGTAAATATCCAATCATAAACTTCCAAGAAGAACGGCTCATATATTCCTGACTTGGATTCACATGCACTGACACAAATGCAAAATCCATGGATTGAAATGGTTCAATGTGTCTTGGTAACTTAAGATCTCAAGAAACGGACAGATCTGATTCTAATCCACTGTCCTCTGGGTCTCATGGATGCACGCCAGTCAACATGTGCCTTAAAGACCTCGTATCGATGCTCTGGGAGTTTCCTTCACACACACACAAGCATTATCACGTAGAAAAATGAAACATTTTTCTACCGTTTGTGCTTCAAAGTCTCTTGTGAAGCATTTTATTCATTTAAATGTGGTCATTGCCCTGCTGATGGTTTCCGCGTGGACTGGTCATTATAGTGGAGTTTCCCTTAGAGCGTCAGCCTATCCTTTCTACACAAACTTCTCTCCGTGTTTGACCAAGAAAGAATACATAGAAGATTAGTCGGTACACTACCTTGAGGACAGGCTGTTGAAATGGCTGAATCAGGGACCAGTTAGAGGGACATGATAAGATGTACAGGAGTTAATTAACCGTACAACCATGAGGTTATTCCTTAATGACCGCAGGCCGTGGTCTTGATATATGAGATTAGTCAAAGTGATAGTTTTCATCAAATGAGCTGTCGCTGAATATCCTCGGGACTGCAGGGTGTAACTAATTAACAAAGTTTTAAATATTGATCCAAGTTTTCAAGACAAAATCAGGTTCATTAATCAGTTTAGGTAGAGAAAAATACTTTACAACTAACTAGTGGATGTCAGGGAATTGAAATCCTACAATGCTATTTTAACTAGCAGTTTAACTAGCAGCTTGTGCATTTGAACTGAAGACGTGGGCTTGACTAAGGGCTTGACTCTCTTGTCTCATATTCAGTTGTTCTTGTTATTGCTTCACATGTTTTTGTGTCTTGTCTTCTTTCTTTCTCTCTTGGCCCCCTGTCCCCATATCTGCGTACCTGGCCCCCTATCTCTCAAACCCCCTGACCTCTACCCTTGTGCCTTCTGCCCCTCCACCTCCCTCTCTAGTGGAGACAGTCCAGAGCAACGCTCAGCTCCTACTCGATAGTGGGCCTCCCATGTCCCTTCGCTGTCAGGAGACCATCAGCGAGACCTGCATCCCTGTGCCTGTGCT